>JANRGW010032625.1:0-24551 GCA_024733675.1 Psilopsiagon aymara
GCACCCTCACAGGGAAGAGCTTCTTCTGCCCAAGAGCTCATCTCAGTCTCCCCTCTGGCAGTTAAAGCCATTCCCCTGTCCTATCCCTACATCCCCTGTCCAGAGCCCCTCTCCAGGTTTCCTGCAGCCCCTTCAGGCACTGGAGCCGCTCTCAGGTCTCCCTTCAGGAGCCTTCTCCTCTCCAGGCTGCCCCAGCCCCGCTCTCAGCCTGGCTCAGAGCAGAGCTGCCACAGCCCTCAGCATCCCCATGGCCTCCTCTGCCCTCGCTCCAACAGCTCCACATCCCTCTGTGCTGCTGCCCCAGAGCTGGACCAGGACTTCAGGAGGGGTCCCCCCAGAGCACAGCAGAGGGTCAGGATCCCCTCCCTGAGCTGCTGCTCCCGCTCTGGGGGTGCAGCCCAGCACATGGGGGGGCTCTGGGCTCAAGCGCACACTGAAGCCGAGACATGGGGAGCTCCTCACCTAACCCCCCCAAGTCCTCCTCCTGAGGGCTGCTCCCTCCAGTCCCTGCCCAGCCTGTAGCTGTGCTGGGGATTGCCCCAACCCAGCACCGTGCCCCTTCCCAGCCCATCCTTCCCCTCGCAGGGAGGTGTGTGGCCATGTGCTGTGCCTGTTCCCACCTGCGACAGCCCCAGCACACACAGGAGTGCAGCTTGGGCACATCCGCCACTCCCCTCCCTGCTTCCACTGATCCCATCTATTCAGCCATTAAATTACTTTGCGGGTTTCAGCACTTGGTCAATGAACACTGAAGCTGTGGGAGGGAACGACCTTTCCTGTGGGCTGCTCTTGGGCACGAAACCTGCATCTTCATTGACCAGTGCCAGCTTCCAATGCTGCTCTAGGACCTCTCCTCTCCCCCTCCTGCCATTGGGGTGTTTCCCTTGGAAAGGAGGGGAGCTGAGGCTGGTTTTGCAGCCCCAGATTGGTTTGTAGGTGCTGCTGAGGTGATGGGAGCAGGCACATGCTCCAAGGCCAGGCACTGAAAGGGCTGGAGCCAGTGGTGCGGCAGGGCTGGGAACACTGCCCTGGGCTGTGATCACAACACCAATTTCCAGTGCCTCATCCTGGACCACCCCACGTCCCTCTGATGGGATGGGACCAGCCCCAGCCTGCTTGTGCCAATAGGGAAACTGAGGCACAGCACTGGAGGGGCTCCCGTCTTTGGGAGGCAGTGGGAGAGGTGTGGGTTTGGGAAGTGAGCCAGGGGATGGAGCTGCTGCTGCAGCCTACCACCATCAAAGGTGGGGATGTTTGATGGGGGTTTGTAAACCTGTGCTGAATGTGGTCTGGAACTGCAGCTGTAACGGATCCTGGTGGCACCAGGGCTGAGCCGGCTTTGAAATGCCAGGAGTCATTGGGGAAATATGGGGGGTTGCCCTTCCTTTCTGAACCTGTGGTGTCTCAGAAGGGACAGCTGTTACTGCTGCATGCGCAGGAGAATCCTTCCTTGGGGCTTGAAACAGAGGGAAAGGTTTGAACTCTTACAATAGGGTATTATTAGAACGGCCACGGCAGGACAGTGACTGGCGCTGCTGGCAGAGCCACACTGAAAGACGTCTGAAATCCTGAGAGCTCAACGCCAAAGGACTCTTTCCATTCCAGAGGTATTTTTGGCAACCAAAGAGGTTCCACTGTGGGTATTTTTTGATCTGACAGATACTGAAACCCCTTGAGTTGTGGATGGGCAAAGTCAGTGTCTGGGGGTGGCTCCAGCCTTCACCCCGGCCCACACGTGCAGCAGGAGCCATGTCCCCCCCCCCCAGCCCTGGCCAGGCTGGGGAACCTCAGCTCAGTAATACCCTCACAAAGCAGGAGCCGAAGCCCATCCTTCACTGGTGGTGTCTGACTCGCTGCCTATCGCCTCCACTCACTGTCCTGTGAAGCTTTAGATCTCCGAAGCTGCTGTAATGTCATTAGTGACTAATTGATTCTTTGCAGCTTCTTGGTGAGATGCAGGAGCAGGATCCTCATTTTGCAGCCAGACAAATGGGCTGCTGGAGCGGCGGAACCTTCACCAGCAGCCGCAGCACAGCCCAAACCCCGCGCCTGGGTCCTCTGTCTGATTTTTAACACATTTTCCTTGGATTTCATCATCCTGGGAAATGGCTGGGAATTGGGTTGGCTTTTCCAGCGCAGGCGGTGAAAAGGGGCGTCCAGGCTTAGGAGGGAGCAGCCTGGCTCTCAGCACGTCTGTGCCACCCTCTCCATGCCCAAAGGCCACACTGGGGATGCCACAGCTCCAGCACCAGCCGGGTGTCCCAGCATGATCCCAGACACCGGGATCTCCAGCAGGAACCGGGATTTGTGCCAGTGAACCAGGAATGCTGGAGGGAGAGATGTATTAGAATTAGTTTTAATAAAACGGGGATCATTTTTAATCCCATTTCAGTTCCTTTTCTCCCCCTGAAAAATGGGCAACTTTCATCTCTTACTGCTTGGAAATTATTTCTTCCCTGACAGCCGAGGTGCTTAATGTAGATAATAACTATTAGTTCTACCCCAGCCAGCGCGTCCTGTGGGCCCGCGATCGTTTTTCTCCCTGGATTAGACAAAGTCCTTCAAATGGCAGCGAATCCCCTGGGAGAGGAGGGGCTGGGGGGAATGTTAAGCCATGATGTTAAGCTGTTTGGATTCTCCTGGTCCCCATCCCGGTGTGCAGTGTTGAGGGCAGGTTGAATGCGGGTTTTGTGCAGGTGATGGGGCTGGGTCCTGCAAATAGGGGGTTGGGGTTGGCACTGGGGTTCCCTCCTGGATTTCACCATCTCTGTGACCAAGGGTGGGGGCATGGCCCCGCTCCCGGCACATGCTGTGGGGATCCTCCATCAGCAGTGACAGCGCCCGTGTCCCATTAAAAAGGGTTGTAAAGGTGAAGAGAATGGAGCTGGAAAACTGCCTGTTTCCTCGGTGTGAGTCCCTGGCTGGAATTTCAGGGCTTGTTTGCGAGTGGCTCCAGGGATTTAGGGGAGTTCCAGTGGGAATGGGCCGTAGGGCCGGAATGACCCCCCTGGCTGAGGGGGATTGATGGCTGATGGCAGCACCGAGGTGTTTGGTGTCTGCCCTCTGAAAACCGCAGTGACATGAGAGGAAAACAGGAATAGAAAGTACCGTCATGGAGGGGGGGCTGGAGAAGGACCCTGCTGGAGGCTGCGTCCATTGCAGCAGGGCTTTGAGGGGCCGTCCACGTGCTTTTGTGTCCTTGTGGCATCGCAGGAGTGTGGGACCAGCTGGCAAAGAGCCCTTTTCCCCAGTATCTGCTCTCGCTGGGGCTGCTATGGGGACACAGGGAGCATTGCCTAGTGGGGTCAGGACTCCTGAGGGGGCTGGCTGTGTCCAGCAGCCCCACTATCACCTCTGCCAGCAGCTCATCTGTCCGTCCCTGGTGGCTGACCGCTTCCCCGGAGCGTGGATCCAGCTTTTCCCTCCCTGGAGTCATTAATCCGCTCCCATCACTCAGGCAGAGATAATCTCCCTCCATCAGCAGAAGCCCGTGGGGCTGCAGTGAGAGCTGCTTAAAAGCAGCACAAAGAAGCCGATGGTAATTTAGGTGCAATAAAGGGCTTTCTGCTGCCCCCCCCGCGCTGTGCAGAGCGGAGCTGAGATGTCCTCCGCTTGCATTCTCCCATCCAGAATGCAGCCGACGATCGCTGCTCCCTCCTGGGCTCTTGTGCAAAGCCACATTTCAATCAAGCATCCCCTGGTCCTTGCATGAGGCTCTGCTGGGGCTGGTTGTGCTCCCCAGGTAGGGCTGGAGGGAGGGGATGGAAAAGCCCCTGCTCACCTGGCTGGAGAATCCTCACAGGAGCACTTTCATCCTCTTCATCTCCCTGTTTCACCGGCTGGGCAGAGGCATTCAGCACAGGGATGCTGGTGCTGAGAGGAAGAGCAAAGCTGAGATTCCCAGGGGAACCTCAGGAAACCTGGAGAGGGGCTTTGGACATGGGAGTGTAGGAACAGAACAAGAGGAATGGCTTTAACTGCCAGAGGAGAGACTGAGATGAGCTCTTGGGCAGAAGCTCTTCCCTGTGAGGGTGCTGAGGCGCTGGCACAGGGTGCCCAGAGAAGCTGTGGCTGCCCCGTCCCTGGCAGTGTTCAAGGCCAGGTTGGACACAGGGGCTTGGAGCATTGCTCTATGGAAGGTGTCCCTGCCCGCGGCAGGGGTTGGAGCTGGAGGAGCTTTAAGGTCCCTTCAACACAAACCATGCTGGGATTCTGTGATTCCTGGAATGCCTGGCCACTTCTCAGCTTCCATCTTCTCTAAGAGCATCACCCTGGGTCTGGCCCAGGGTCCAGCATCACCCACCCCACCTCTGAGCACGGTTGAGCATTGTGGCCAGTACAACGCCTTTTCCCCACACAGGCTATGGGTGCTGTGCCTGAGCTAGGTGCCAGGGTTGGTACCTGGGCTCACAGGGGGTTTGGGGGAAGCAGAGACTAGGATGTGACCTATCTATCCATGCTCTGCATCCCTCCAGTTCGGTTATTGTAACAGGAATTGCCTCTCTAATGTTGACATGCACATCACAGGAGCTTTGATCCGGGATGTTTTTCTCTTTTGCTGCAATTTCACATTCATTAGCTGCACCATTTACTTAAAACATTGAAAACCACACCAAAAGCCATAGCTGCTGTTAAAAGGATGCTTCCCTCAAGGGGTAGGTGGTGCCCTCCCGTCCCCCGCTGGGACACAGGGCAGAGGGGACGCAAACAGCTCTGGGCTGGCAGCAGAATGGGGTGCAGGGGGTGCGTGACCCAGCTCTGTGATGCTCCCACTGAGTCCTTAATTAGGGCTCATAAAGGAGATGTGAGGATCCAGCGACCCGAGCCATCGGTGCCTGTGCTGGGGCGGGTACCCGAGGCAGGACTCGCACTGTTCCTCCTCCCTGGGAGCTCCCCCCTCCCGCAGCCTCTGCTGGGAAAGGTTCTTTTAATCAGGGCTAATTTTATGCATCATTAATATCAGGCCTGATTATAAGGAATGAATTTTCAGCCGAGGGAAAGATGAAAGGAGATGGGACCGCCCCAGCCACGGGGTGGGGAAGGGAGCCCCGGCTGGTGCAGTTCTTTGTGCTCAGTGCCTCGGCATCCGTCCTGTCACAGAATCCCAGCCTGGTTTAGGTTGAAAGGACCTTAAAGCTCCTCCAGTTCCGTCCCCCTGCCATGGGCAGGGACACCCTCCACTAGAGCAGGGTGCTCCAAGCCCCGTCCAACCGGGCTTGGAGCCGTGAACACTGCCAGAGATAGAGCATCCATCCTCTCTGATGCCTGCGTCTGGCCAAGGTGACAGAATCCAGGAGGATCCCAGCCTTTAGGGACCCTTTGGCTGTGGGTGTTCACCAGGAGATCGGGGACAGGAGAAGGTCTCCCAGTGCTGGAGCAACCAGGGCTGGGGAGAGCAGTGGGATTTCAGGGACCCCAGCCAGCCCCCTCTGCCACACACAGGAGGGATTATTCCCTCTCTTCATTAGTACCATTTTAAGGATGTAACGTGCTTTTGTAGCCTCTCCCGCTTCGAAGAAGTTTCTTTTCGCAGGCGATTCATCAAATAAGCGTTGAAATCCCCTGTCCCCGGGACTCATCTCCCCAGGGCATCCCCATCCTCCCCAGCAAAGAGCCATTGGAGGGATTTGGGCTCAACACCATAATGGGGCTCAGTCGGAGCCCAGGACCAGCTCATGGGTGGGAAGCTTTGGTGGCGGGGGGGAAACACGCAGCATTTTGGGGGTTCACCCGTTCATTTTATGTGGCTGCTCCCTGGGAGCAAGTGCAAGGATGGGCAGGGACAGAGCAGCAGTGAGCTGAGCAAATGGCTCCTTGGAGACCCCCCTGTTTCTGCCTCCTCTTCCTTCTCCTTGCCATCTCCTCCCCACTTCCCCTTCAAGTGTGGGCACAGCCATAAATTAGACCCTTTGTGAGGAAAACAACATCTGTTTACCCTCCACTGGTGTGTGGCTCATAAAGGGAGAAGGAGAAAAAGGCTCCCCAATGGGTTATTTCTTTCTTTATCCCCTGGCTGGCACCAGGCATGATTGGTCCCTGTGGCCGGACCTCCTCTGGATGAGGCTTCCCCACGCCAGGAAACAGGGATGGGGAGGGGCAATTCTCATTATCTGGGGTGTTGAGAGAAATAAACCCAACTTCAGTTTTATTCCTTGAGAAGCACAGGATATGAAGTCTAAATGCCAAAAGAATCTTTAGTGGTGGGGTGTAAATCTACGAGGCTTCACCCCAATAGAACTTGATGTCTTGCTGCTGAAAGGTGGCTGCATCCCTGGGGTGCTCAGCATGACGGGAGCCAGGAAGGGAAGAGGCTCCTGCTGCTGGGATCTCCCAGCAGAGCTGGCACATCCCATCCAAGCTGCAAATCTCCCAGGGGGAAGTGGTGGTGAATGTGATATAAATGGTGGTTAATTGGATCAAGCCACCTCGGTGGCTTTGCTGCCTCACAGCTGGTTGCCAGTGCCAGAGCAATGTGCGGCACCTAAATGCCACGTTAGCCACAACATTAACAAGGTGTGTATTTAATTAAACACACGTTTCCCTCCCCACCCTTGGCAAGGATGAAATCTGATGGAACCCTCTCCTTAACTGCCAGCCCAAGGTTCCCCTGTAACGTTAAACTGTAATGAGGTGAGCTTAACTGGACATGATGTTATACTTGGTGTTCCCTTTCCCATCAGGTCCTTCTTCCATAACACACGAAGCCATAGGATTGTGAATTTCCATGAGCAGTTTGTTACCAAGAGCCAGGATCAGTGGGAGGGTTTAGAGACACCAAAGTGGCTCTCGATTGGAGTTTGGAGAAGCACTGATGCTGTGGTGGGTGCAGGGGCAAAATCCATGGTGCTCAGGGGATGGCAGAAGGAGGGAGGAGATGCTACCCCCATCCCAGCCCCTCACTGCCGGGTACTCTCCCTTCCACATATCCACTGTCTTTCCATCAGGAATTAATTGCACTTAGCAACATATAGGGCAAAAAATAGAGAGTGAAAGATGAGCTACAGCTTTGATTTAATGGCCTGCTGGCTAGGGAGTTGTTGGGAGTTGTTGGGCACTGGGCTGTCTGTTGACAGAGGGTCTCTGCAGGCCTGCAGCAGCATCCCACAGGAGATGCGGGATTTATCTAGCCCTTTCCCAGCACCATGGGCACTGGGGTGTCTGGAGCATCCCTTCACCACATCGTCCTGGAGCTGTGCAAGGAGTTAGCACCCTGTGGGACCTGCTTGGGCACAGACACCTTGGTAGTGGTAATTCCAAAGACCACGCTGGATGAGCCCTGCTGGTTCAGCTTGTTTTTCCAGGCTGCCCAAGCCAGCATTTCAAAGGATTGACTATAAAAGGGCTGGGGGATGAGTAGATGTGGCGGGTATGAGCTCCCATGGGTGCTGCTGAGGGTCAGCACCCACATGCTTCCCATGGGTGCCGAATGGGATGAGCCCCTCACTGACCACACACGGGCCTGAAACTGGGGCATTGCCCAGGTTTGTGTGCAGCGTTTTCACCACTGTGGTTGTTTGCCTCCCTTCGGGCTTCGAGCGGGTAAGTTGCCGGGCAGAGCACTTAGTGCATTAGCAGTGGCTGTAATTAATAATTCATAGAGCTCCGGGACCCCGGCATCCTTGGAGGGGATAATTGCACTTCTTCTGTTCCTCTTTCTCACCGGGCAAGCCGGGAGGTTCTGACAAGGTGATCAATGAGGGCTGCAGCGCTGGTGCAGCAGGGACAGGATGGGGAGGAAGGAAATAGAGCAGAAAAAAGGGCCTGGGAGGAGGGAGCCCATCCTAATGGAGCAGCCATAGGTTTTCACAGCAGGCATGCCAGGGAAAAGGGGCACAAGAGCTGGATTGTGGCTGAGGTGCTGCTGATCCCTCACTGAAAGCCCTGGGAGACCTCAGTGGCTGCTCGGGATGCTGCCCCGAGTGCACCGGGGGGGATGCGAAGGGAAGGATTTTGGGGGTCTGGCATGGGATAGCGGGTGAGGAGCATGTGTTTGCACATGGTGCCTTGGAGAGGAACCATGGTTCCCTGAGGGGTGACCCAGTAACACCAGAGCTGTATCTGCTGCTGGCTCTGAAGATGCTCCAGGGCCACTCTACTGCATCGTGGTTGCAGCTCAAGTTCCCACAACTCCAATGCAGCTGGAAAGAAGGGAGGGAAAGGCATAAAAATCATCATTTTGGATTGAATTTGCATCTCCAGCTGCATAAGGAGTCCTGGGATGGGTTTGAGGGGGGAGCTCAAGAGGTTTGGGGGTGATGGGGTCCGTGGGCTGAGCATGCAGCACTGTCAGGGTTGAAATCACTCATCAGCCCCAACCTGAATCATTGTGAGGCAAAAATCCCACAGGAAAAATCTCGGTCCTTAAAAATGCAAATAACATGGCATGCTGAATGTCCTTGTTTGTCTGTAATTGCAAAATTCTTAGACTCAATCAGCCAAAGATAAACTGTGTTATTTAGGAGCAATTTGGAAGCAGACAGATTGAAAACAATGGGCCGGATTCAGCTGTCAGCAGCTCAGGAACGAAGCCAGAATCCTGCTGGATCAGTTGAGCTGTGCAGGATTTACACCTCTTGGATGGAGAGCAGAGAGGTGCCTGGCATCACTTCCAAAGGCAAAGCGTGCGGGATGCATGCTGCCTGCACGCGTCTGCCTCCTTCCGGGAAGCCTTTTCCTGACAGATTTCCTTGGCATTCCCAAATTTCCCGTACTTTCAGCCTTAAAACACCTAAATTGCTTTAAGAATCCCCCTGGCTTGCTGGTGGCTGTGGGGATGTACCCTGGAGCAGCATGTCCTGTTCCCACATCCCATGTATGTATTTAATATGTAGGGAAGAGCAGGCACAGGGAGTGGTGAGCATGCAACCTGCACACATAAATCACTGCAGGCCCCGGCCCCAGCCCCTGCTTGGCTGGGCTCTGCTCTAGTGCTGCATGGGACTCTCTCCTGGCAGTTCCAGGAGGGAATTGCCCTGCTGTCCCACCTGCACCCAGCTCCATGTGGCTCCATGTCCTGATGCTGTCAGCCAAGTGACAGCTTGGCGGGCACAGCAGTTCCCTTCTGCCCGGAAATACATGTATTCCCTGCTCCGCTCACTGGGAAATGGAAGCTGGGACTGGTTGGTCTCTGCTTGTATGGCAACAACTCAGAACAGGACAAGAGCTGTCCCTGGGAGCTCGAATCTGGCTGGAGCTGCTGGGGTTGGAGTCCCATCACTGCCTGTGCCATGCAAACCACCTGCTGTTGAGCAAGCTCTCCCTTCCATGGGTGCTCATCCTCCCCTGGGTGCTCTGCCATCCCTGGCCAGGGCACAACATCTGATGCCCTATAAATCCCCAGCAATCCCAGGCTCAGCCTCTACCCAGCTCCAGATTCTGCCGGATCCTCTCTGGGGATCTCCTGGGTGCAGTGGAGCCGGGGGGGTGTTGGAGAAGCAGGGGGGAGCCCACGGTAACGCAGAGCATAAAGATAATTATTCTTAAACAACCACATTTCCCTCCCTGAGCAGACCTACACGGACGCAAACAAGATGCCCTATAAACACATGCTTCCCAGCCATCCATCACCACAGCCACACTTTATTATGCTCTGCTCTATATGTTATAAATTACATTTTAATGATAAATTATGCACTCCTAATGCAAACCGCAGCCTCCTGTTGCTGAGAAAAGCAATAATAGGTTTGTAGAAAGTGGAAATTGGGAAATACGTATTTATGCGGTTGGACAGTTTGGGGGAAAAAGGCAATTGCTCACTGAAATGTTTGGAGTTATGAATTACTTCCGAATTTAAAAGGCCTCTGTGTCTTCTCGCGTTCCCAATGTCGCTGTAACTCCTGTGCTGGGTGGTGGGGCCCAGAGCCGGGCTGCTTGCTGGGTGGGCTGGAGCAAAGCCTGGTCCTTAATGGGCTTTATGGGATGAAAAAGTGCCAGGGAGGAAAGTTCTGGTGATGCTCTCATGATGGCTGCAGGGCTGGGATGGAAGCGGGGACCCCGCAGACGGGGCTGGGGCATGCACCTGAGGTTGCGGCTGCTGGGCGAGGGAGGGAAGCATCTGTTTGGCTGGAAGGAGATGATCTGAAGGTCCTCTCCAACCCATTCTATGATTCAGCAGCATGAACACACAGTGGGGCTGTGATTTGGGAGGCTCATTCTGAAGGAGAAGGATGCAATGGGGTGAGGAAGAGGAGCAAGAGCAGGAGGAAGCATCTGCTCTTCTGCCCCATCCTTGCTCTCTCCTTCCTTCCTTCCATGATGTGTCCGGGACTTGGTGGGTTTGGCAAAGGCACCTCTCAGCCCCAGGCCGCATCCTGCACAGCTCCAGCTATTGGGGTGCCAGGACAAGGCGGTGTACCAGGACCCCTGAATTCTGAGGGAGGCAAGCTGCCTTGTGCCCAGTGGCACACAGGGCTTGGAGCAGCCATCCGTCAGGAAGGAGGGGGTGAATCACCCCCCAACCCTCTGCTGCCAAGTCGGTGCTTTTGTCTGCACATGAATTACTGGAGCAGATTTGACTTCAGCAGAGATCGTGTCTCTGGCCTTCAGCAAATGGCTTTTTCAAGGTGAACATCAGCTCTCTGCCAGAGCCAAAGCTTTCAGGAGCTTTTAAGAGAGCATCCTCAATTCAGGCACAGCAGCTGGAATCCTGCATGAGATCAGGGCCCCACCGTGGGAGCCCCTCAGCTCCTGCCTGCACAAACTCCCAGGCAAGACCAGGCGAAGGGGAAAACAGAGAGGGGCAGGAGGCATGGAAGGTCCGAGGGGATGCAGTAGCCGTGGGGCTGTCCCAGCCCTGGATCTGTGGGAAGGACAGAGGTCATCCATGACCGGCTCCAGGGAGAGGAAGAGGTGTTAGGTTTTGAAGACCATGGCCAAGGGGGGCAGCCAAGGGACAAGAAGGACAAAGCGAGCTTGAGCTGGTATCCCAGATGTTGCTCCAGGATGTGCTCCAGCAGCTCCCAAACCCTTGGGAAGCCTCTCCAGCACTGGGACCAGCCTCGTCTGTGTCTTTGTGCTCATCCCAGCTGCTCGCAGCAACATCTGCTTTCGGCAGCAGAGCTCACATGAGAAGGGTGAACCTTTGCTGCAGGTCAGCCCCAAAACCTTGCCAGGCTCTTCATTCCCATCATGATCTTCATTTCCATCCTTCCTCATGTGGAGTGAAGCCCATTGTTCCCTTGTGCACACAGTGCTTGGCAATGGCTGCTGCACAGGAGAGCAGCGTGTTGCCTGCCTGTCACAAAGGCCAGCAAGGCTTCCTTCACCCATCCATCAGTCCCAAGCCTGTAGCTTGGCCATCACCTCCTCATCCCACTACTCCATGGTGGCCATGGTCCAGGATCATCGCAGGACCCACCCAAGTCCAGGATCCCCATAGCCCCTGCGGCACTGGTGTCACCTCCTTTGTCACTGAGGGGCTTCTGAGGATGCAGTGGCCTGGAGCGGGGAACTGTGTGAATGCAGTTGGATCCTCACAGCTACGCCGAAGCTCCAGCACGGTGTGTTCCAGCTTCCTGTCGCCAGGAAGAAGACGAGTGAAAGCTCTTTTCGCTTTCTCTCTCCAGTACGGTTTGCAGCCAGGGTGGTGCTGGTGTGATGGTGCAGGGAGGACGTCACCAGAGCCAGGGGCATGTGCAGGAACATGGGAGGAAGGGGGGAGCTGCCGAAATGGCACCAGGCTGCTGCCAGTGTAGCTGGGAGGTGCTCGGAGCTGAGCTGGGTTTTGGATGGGGCCCTTTAGCCCCGGCTTCTGGGTGCTGGCCTGGTCCTTAAAATTCCAGTGAGGGATCTCATCCTGCCTGCTGGTCTCCACCTCTGCAGACCAACCGCTGCCAAGCAGCCAATGTAGCTGCTCCGATTGGGGCATTAAATTTAAAGAGCTGATTAAGTGCAATGAAAACCGTGTCAGCTCCTTGTCAAGAGGAGAATGCATCAGGGCTGCGGATTAGGGGTTGAGTGATGGCTGGGGATTGCAGCAGGCAGCCGATCAATCAGCCACTGAGGGGAAGCTTCCCCGGTCCCGGCATGCAGCCTGGGGTGCTTCATGCTCTCCTCCCCTGGGTGCTCGTCTCAGCCTCACCCTTCTCCCATCCAGTGGCTCACACCAAATCCACTGGGAAAGCTCCAGGCAGAGGAGCTGGGGGTGCATTTGGATGCAAACATGCTGGTACCAGCCCGTGCTGAGCTCCTCCCAAGCAGGAGCTCCGGTGGCTGCTCCCAACGGCTGCTGCTGACACTCGCAGGGTTCATGCCCACTTCACACCCTCCCTTCCCAGAATGTGGAATTCTCGCGCGCCTGCGGGGAGGGAGCAGCCGCACCAGCGCTGCATGAGGGGTTCAGCGCTTGATCCCAACCCTGCCCTGCTCTGCATCCACCAAGGAACGCTGCAGGGCTGCGGGAGTTGGAGGTCTCCCATACCTCCCGCCACCTCCGGCTCTTTCCATTCCTCGTTTCCCAACCTGCAAGGAAGGAAGGACTGCGGCGCCGGCAGAGCCTTCAGCGCCGAGGCTCACTCCTCCCATGGCCCCATCGCAGCGGGCTGGGGGCTCTGCCCCCGGTGCCTGGAGCCGCCCGGGACAGGCAGCGCTGGGGCTGACCTGCCTTTAATTTGGGTATAGATGAATGTAAAATGATCATCTGCTCTTCGGGGGCATCCAGCCTTCCCTCTCCTTCCCTCGGCTAATTAATTTAATGGGTTTATGATTGCAAAGAGATTAGCTAAGAGATATATAATCTATATATAGAGGTATAGAGGGGACTATAGATAGCACATAAAAGTGAGAACAACCCCCACTCCCCTTGAATTGAGAACTTTGGCAGCGAAGGGGAGGCTGTGCCAGAGGATGATGATGGGAAGCCTGCAAATCACTGCAAATCATTGCCTGGAATTTGGCAGGGCTGGCACATGCTGGGAGGCAGAGAGGGGAGGGTGGGAATCCCAAAATGCTGAGTTGGAGTTCTCAATGGCTGTAACGGGTTGTGGATGAAGCAGGGGGATGGGAGGGCAGCGTGTCCTGCCCTCAGGGGTGCCTAAGCCTGCAGCACCCATCTGCTTTGGGGTGCCCGGGGTGCCGCGGCCGGTCAGCCTGTGCAGAGCAGGGAGACCTGTGGTGCTCTGGGAGAGATGGAGGTACTCCTGGCTCTGTGTTTGAGCTTTGGCAATGCTGGTGCCATGTCCATGATGTCCCCATGTCACACAGCCCAGCCTGGTCCCTCTCCATGGGCTCCCTCATCACTACAGGGCAGGGACCTGAGGGATTATGAATGGATGCACCCATAAAAGCACTTTCAGTGCTTTTTCCTTCTCAGGGAGGACCAGTGATGGCCCTGGGAGGGGCTGAGCCCCTTTACAAGATCTGAGCTCTCTCTTCCCCCTCTTTCCCTCCACTTCCAGCTCAACCCAGTGCCACCGTGGCCGGCAATGCTTTGAACGGCCCTGTCCTCCTGCTGCAGAGTCCTGGTCCCTCTGGCTGTTCCCTGGCAGAGAAGACAGGAACAAAGGACCCAGCTCCATGGCAGGATCGGCGTCTGTCACAGAGGGAGCATCCTCCAGCATCCACTGTCCCATTCCCACTGTGCCGGGGGGGGAGGATGAGGTGGGAGCTCAACACCCCCAGCTCGTGGCATTCACCATGCGAAGGCACACAGGATGCTGGAGCTAAAAAGGTGATGCCCCTGCACTTGCTGCTTGAGAATGGCATTTAATCCCTTTGGTGCTCCTTTGGCACTTATGGATATGGGATCATCCACCCTGCAGCACCCATGACCCAGTGGCTCCTTTCCAGCATCCAAGGATTCACATCCCTGGGGCTGAGGGTGACAGGGGCTGCACTGGGGTGGATGGAGGACTCCCAGCAGCAGCCTAGCTCTGTGGGGCTGGCTGTGTGGCTCCGTGCCGGGGCGACAGCAGTGCCAGGGCGATTCCGATCAGGCTCGATGCCGTTATCATGCTGGGCTCTCTGGAGGCAGCGAGCTGCAGATTGACTGTGACAAACACAGCCCTGAAGCTGCGTTTTGGAGGATGCAAATTATTCAGCAGCTCCTGAGAAAAATGCTGCCTGACAGCACGCCGGGGGGGGCGGGCTCTGTAACACCCTGTCACATCCCTGCCAGCTACCGCTGCACTGGGCCCCCGCTGCCACCGTCACTGTCATCACCACCCTCCCAGCAAGCAGAGTGGGGGCTGAGCACCAGCGTGTCCCCAAAGGCAGGTGGGGTGAGGATGGGGAGGTGACGCAGGGGGGTTGAACCCAGGGACAGACCCATCCCCAGCCATCGGGGCCCCTGGAAGAGTGTGTGCACTGGGAGGCATGTCTGCGTGCATGTGCAGCTTCAGCCACGCACAGGGAAATGCCTGGAGCATCCCGGTTCATCCCAGCACATCGTGCTCTACAGGCCTGCATGTGAGGCTGAGCTCAGAGCTGTGTGCTGGGGGTATTCCAGAACGGGCCGGGAGCTGCTGATGGAGGAGGATGAAGATCTGGAAGACGTCTCCAGGGTCATGTTACAGATCTGATTTGCCAGGCAGAGCTTGCACAAAAACCTCCTCAGCCCAGATTCAATTCATGCTCAGAAAAGGAGTGTCAGCGAAGCTGGTGCTGGCTGTCAGCCTGGGGCAGAGCCATGGCCAGGGCTGTCCTCCCAGGTGGGTGACATCTGGCGTTGGACACTGCAGCCTTGTTGGGCTGAGCTGTTATAAACCCAAATGGGCACCATTTGCTGTAAGAAATGGGAATTTGCTCCTCTCCCCTTGTTGCAGAGGTGCCTGTGCCTGGCTTGAAGTGTGGGACCTGACATGGGAGCTCTGGCACGGCTGGGGGACCTGATCTGAAGTGACCCACAGGGGTTTTGAGGCCACCCCTGCCCCAGCCCCTGGTAGGGGACATGTTTTGCCTCACTCCCAGGTCCCACAAATTCCAAAGCCTTTGCGAACACAAACAGGCGAATGCTGAAGAGGGGGGTGGGAGCCAAATGAGAAGAGGAGAAGATGTTGTGAGCCACTCCTTTCTGGAGGTGGCATTTGGGGATGAAGGACAGAAGCCAGTGCTGTCTGAAGGCGCTGTGATGGAAGTGTGAATATGAAGATGTTCCGGTGGCCTCGTGGGAGCCGGTGCCCTCTGAGAGCTGAAAACACCAGCTTGCAGCCACTGACACAGCCAGCTCCTCCAGTAAACACCTCTGGCCCTTTGGAAGCAGCAGAAGCTGCTTTCAAGGCTCAGGACTGGGGCAAAGGCTTCTGCTGCCTTTGCTGTGCTCGCTGCCGGCTCTGCCCAGGGATCATGGCACATGCAGGTGGTGCCAGCTCTGTGCCAGCCACCACTGCTGCCTGCCATGCGAACACTGGAGAGCCCCACAGAACCGTGGTTCTGGTGCTGAGCCCACCCTGGGCTCACATTAGTATTTGTCTATCAGCAGCTTATAATTAGGCCTTTCAGCAGTTCTCCTGTACTGGGCTGAAGGAGCTAAATGCAGATGATCTGCAAGTGGAGTGGAGGCTTGCTTGGGTATGTGCTTCACGTCTAGATCAATAGGGGGGCTTGGTTAAAATGTTCCGTGATGCTTTTCCATGTGCCGCCATTCCCGCTCAGCTCCGCTCCCTCCTCGGGAGCAAGGACGCAGTGTGGGAGCTGGAATTTGGGAAACTTCCCTCTTCAGGGGTTTTCCAGCATTTTCAGGACTTGGTGACCTGGTTCTGCTTCAGTGGTTAGGGATAGGGATGAGGTTGAGCCTGGCAGGAGGGAGACAGTGCCACAATGCAGGGATATGGGGCTGCTGGAACAGGATCAGGCAGGATGGTCCCAACCAATGCTGGATGGGGAGGGACTTCTCCATATCCCCATCCCATGGGTACCCCCAGATCCCAAGGGACATCCCACCACAGCAGTGCCTACACACGGCATCTGCTGGATGCCTTCCTCCTGCTGGCCAGGGCTGCGGGATGCTGGATGTGGCCAGGAGCCGCGTGGCACCATGGGCAGCATCCCAGGCCCCTGCAGCTGCTGCGGTGGCAGAGGCCATTTGGGCTCCTCTCGGCTCCATCCCCTTGCTGCTTCCCATCTGCTGTATTATTTCAGCATTTAATCACTCACTGCGGGCTGTGGAGGCAGCTGCACAGAGGCCGTTCCTGCTTAATTGAGCTACTTGACTCCAGAGCTGCCAAAACAATGACACGTGGCAAAACCAGATACCTCCTTGATGGGCAGCACCAACCCAGGGCTCCCATGAGCAGCTGGAGGTGTTCACTCGGACCCCCATCCACACCGATGCAGACTTCAGGGCTTCCCCTGCAGCTGAGGTTGGAAATAGGGAGCTTTGCAGCATTTTCCTGCTCCCCAGAGGGAATCCAGCCCCTTCTGCCACGAATTCCCTGTGACCTCCCTGTCTGTAGTTAGGCTCTGTGTCCCCACAGCTGCTGCATGGGACACCCTGCCCCTCCGGCTGGCAGCGAAGAGCCGGGGAACACAGCGCTCCAGGAATGGAAGCCCGGGGTAATTGATATTATTATTGAATCCAGCAGGATGCAGATTGTCACAGAGCAAACATCTGCCCACTGCTCCTCAGGGAGCCCGGGAAGAGAGGAACGGGAGAGGCGGCTGCTCACATCGATCCCTGCAGTGGGGCTGGTGATGATGGGAGGGGGGAGGAAGTAAATGAGACCTAAACGTGTGTTGGGGCATGTGCATGCGTGTCTGGAGATGCATGTGTGTATAGGTGTGCACATGTGCATGCACATCCATGTATGTTCAAACCAGTGACTGCCTGCACCCCTGGGGTTTGTGATTTGCGGTGGGGCGAGGGGGGTCATGGTGGGGTTTGGTACATCCCTGCTGGTGGCATCCAGTTCTAGCCCCCTTGGACACCTTCCACGAGAGCAGGTTGCTCCAAGCCCCATCCAACCCAGCCTTGAACACTGCCAGGGATGCTGCATGTGAACATAGAAGGGGTGAACAAGCATGTAAAGGTCCTGGACTGAGGGTGCTGAGTGGGTGGATGGGTCCTTTCTTTGTCCCTGTCCCCTAAATGTTTTGGGGTTGAACACAGGGCTGGTTAAGCCCAGCACTGGGCAGGGCCAAGAACAGGTCTACACTGAAAGGGACAGCGCAAAGTGATGGGCACTGTGAGTCCCTAATGAGAGCCTCTAACGAG
Organism: Psilopsiagon aymara; assembly: GCA_024733675.1. Taxonomy (NCBI): domain Eukaryota; kingdom Metazoa; phylum Chordata; class Aves; order Psittaciformes; family Psittacidae; genus Psilopsiagon; species Psilopsiagon aymara. The sequence goes on from JANRGW010032625.1 coordinate 17,147, forward strand.
GATAGCGAGCATCTGCAGGGCTGGGCGGGTGGGTGCTGCTGCCTCCCCACCCATGTGCCCACCTGTGGGGTATAAGGAAGATGAGGGATGTAGAGGAGGCTCCTGCCCTGTTGGAGAGGATTGAGCACACGGTGGGGAGCTCAGAGCAGCTTTGTCCCTGTGCTGGGGCCCCATGGGGCTGTGCACAGCCAAGCTGGGCCACTGAGACCTGGGGCACAGATGGAGGCAGGAGGAGCTGAGGCGGTGAGTGGTGCGTGCCAGGAGCCAGGTTTCAGCCCCTGTGTGATGTGGGGCAGTTTGGGGGTTGTCCCTGGGTGCCCGCAGGGTCACTGAGTCTGGCAGTGCTGCCTTGGAGTGTCCCCAGAGCCACCCTTGGGAAAGACATGGCCACGTGGGGTTGGGAAGAGCAGTTGTGTGCAGAGCAATAAATTAATTAAACCCATCAAATAAACCAGCACAACAGCCCCAGTGGGATCCCTGCTAATGCATTTGCTGGTTGCATTTAGGTATTAATACCCTGACAGGAGAGCTTTCATTATCAGCCTTTAAGCCTATTTTTCTCCTCCCTGCCTGAGCATCTCCTGGTGTGCGTCCCTGCATCCTGCGGGAGCTGCCTGTTGGCTCATGTTGCTCTCCGAAGGCATCCCTGCTCCTCACTCAGCAGCCACAGCTCCATCCCAGTTCATTTCCCACTGTCATCCTCTCGCTGGCACTCCTCTGGGACTCACCAAGCAAGGATCAAACTGAATCAGCCTGAAATTCTCGTGTAAGGATCCAGCAGCGTGACTCCCACTTATCCCATTGCACTGCTGCAATCTGTGCTGCTGAGGAGCCGGGGGGAGAATGTGGTGGGAAAAGGCTGTGGTGCTGTGGGTTTTGATAAGCTATTGGTAATCTCGGCTGCTGGAGTAGCTCATTCTTGTTATCCAGGAAAAGAAGGAATCACGAATCTGTGAGTTTAAGCAGCCCCAATTGTTGTGTGACTCCCGGGCTCACAGTGTGAATAGGTGGCACAGCACAGAGGCATCGCTTTGCTTCCCTTGGGTCTTTCCATCCCCACATGGGAGCATGTGGCTGGTCTCCTCTTGTCCCCATGTTCAGAGCCATCCTCAGTGCCAGCTTCTGGCCACGTCCATCCCTAGGCTCAAGTTCATCGCTTGTAAATGGAAAAATGGGATTTTCCATATGGAGGAGTGAAGGAAAGAATCTCTCCCCACTCAGCCCTGGGCTCCCTCTCAGCCACCTTCAGCCCTGGAGTACCTACTGGTGCTGCCATGCCAGCGTGATGCCATTGTGCCCATTCAGTCTTGGCATTCCTGCCTGCAGCTTTGCCTCCTCACAGGATGCAATCCAGCAGGAGGACATGCACAATTTAACCAGATATTACAGGCTTAATAACACAGTCATTATGAGCTGAGAAATTAGAAGGGGAAAACCAAGCCAGTGCTGCGCTCAATGCACTGGGTGCGATTATTGGTTGGTTGGGGGGGGAGCAGGATTTAGCTGGGGGACCCCCCTGCCTTGGGAAGGGAAAGGAAGGAGCATGGGTTGGTGGAGTGGGTTTGGTGCTGGTGGCCAGGAGCTGCTGGTCCCTAAACCCATGAGGAGAAGCTGCCCGGCCAGAAGGGATGAGGCATTGTGCAGCACCTTGCGCAGCTGCCTTTTAATTGTAATTAAAAGAGCTGTACTGACCTGTGCTTTAATTAGCAGTGTGCCTCAGCCATGGAGCTGTCGTGGAACCCAGGGCTCAGTGCTGTGGTGGTGTGTGGAGCTCATGGGGAGCCTGGCAATGGAGCAGGGGGATCATCAGGATGGATGCTCGCAGGGGGAGAAAGTGGTGCTCCTCCGGAGTGGGTGTGATGCTGATGGGAAGTACTTGGAGGGCAAAAGTATAGGGACGGTGCTGGAATGAGCAGGAGGAGAAGAGGATCCCCATTGGTAGGTGGGAGAGACTGGCTCCATTGGGGGTTTGATCCTGGGACAAACTGCAGGTGGGGCACATGGATGTTGCTCCCAGACCGGCGCTGGGAGCTGGGGTGGAGCTAAGTGGATCAGCTCTCTGTGCTGACCGGCTCTGGTGGCGCCTTGAGGCCCTTCATTTATTGGGTTGTGCAAAGCTCAAGTGCTAGATGGGAAGCAGCTCCCTCAGAGGCTGTCTTGGGGCTTCCTCTCCATTTCCCTTCACCGAGTCGGAAATAACAAGTGTGCCATGTGAATAAAACAACTTCCCATTGCTCCCGCTGCCCAAGCTGCCATGCTGGGCTATTTCTGACCCAGGCATCAGCATGGCAGTAACCAGAGCTTTGCTGGCAACTTGCTGGATGGTGCTCAGCAGCAGCCCTCCGTGTTGCTGGCTTCTCACTGGGCTTCTGCTTAAGCAGAGGGAAGTCAGGAGCAATGCGAGGAACAGGAGATGCTGTCACACCGTGCAGTGTGATGGCTCTTCCTGGCACTGCTGTCCATCAGGCCAAAGCCATAGGGCTCGTGTTGCCCTTGGTGAGCAGCTCTGTGCTTTGGGAAAGCCAAAATCCTTTGAAGATGGAGAGGACTGATCCCAGTGGGCACCTAGCAGCATTTCCCTTGGGATGCTCCAACCCCAACCTCTCTCCTCGAGGGCCGACTCCGAGGACATCCAGCAGTGTTGGAGAGAGTAGCCCAAGCTGCTTCCTTCCTCGAAATCATCCTTTCTCCTGTTTCACCTTGGAGTGAAGACCCAGTGAGACCCAGGGCTGAAGTCTCTTCACCTGACCGTTTCCAGTCTGGTGCCGTTTCAGGCTGCTCGCAGGGGGCAGCCACCTTCCCCAGACCCCCTGGACCACACATCGCCCATCGGAGAGCTCGCACTGCTCACATCTCGAGCAGCTCTGGCTGGAGGAGGGACTGATCCGTTCGGAGGATCCGCCGCGGCACGGTTGTCGGGGCTGGCTCGTGTGAGCGCGTGTATTTTCCCACCAGTAAACTCCTGCCACAATTACCCCATTTTTTATCTTTATGGTCTTGGACGCCGCAGGAGATATTGGATCCATATCGGAGCAAAAGAGGACATGAAAAAAGCCACTAAAAGCAGAGAGGAGCTCATCCAAGCCGGCGGGTGAAATACACTATTTTGATTAAGCATTCAGCAGGTAACGCAAACATAATTTATGGGCCTTAAACAGCTGCACGCTGGGTTTCACTCTGCTCCTTCGAGGAGCACAGCATCATCCACAGCTCAGCATGGCCCATGGAGAGCAAGAACAGCCCTGGGGACCCCCAGAGACCCTCAGCCTGATCCCATGGGGTGCTGCATCCAGGGACAGTGGTTCTGGGAGGCTGAGATTGATAAGAAGCAATTTGGTTGTGCTTGCACAGAAGATGCTTTACCCGTGCAGCTGCTGAAGAGCAAATGAGAGGCAGCCAAGGAGGTGCTTTCCAGGAGCAGGGATTTAATAGCTCAAATAATGAAGCCCCACTGTGGGCAGGACCTGTGTTCTTTAGCTGGGGGACATGTTCTTGCCCCCCTGAGCAAGGCTGGCTGCAGAGCCCTGTGTTTTGGGGTGCCCAGGGATGGGCTCTGGGTGGGTTTTTGGCGGGGACCTGCAGAGCTCTGTGATCACTGTGCCAAGGGGACATTTATCCTGAGGATGCTTTAAAGCCCTCATCCATCACCTGCTCTGCTCAGGGCACTGGCAACCCCTCCTGCTGCTGCTGCAGGTCATGTGCAGGTGTCTGCCCTGCCACAGGCTGCTGCTCTGGGGCTTTATGATGTGTGTTAAAATCTAAAGTCAATAGGAAAGGGCTGGGAGGGATGACAGGGCCCATCCATCATGGGTGAGGAGCTGCCGTTGTGGCTGAGGCTTATCCCAGAGAGAGGACCACGGAAGCGGCTGATGGCCCCATCTGTGGGGTCAGCTCTGGTGTGCCTGGGGAGGAAGAATGAGTGTTTTTGTTAATTAGCCATCAGAAATGAGGCACTGCGAGACCTCAGGGCCTGGCAGTGAGTGATGCTGATCCGGATGCCCCAGGGACTGTGGCCTTCAGGCAAAGCTTGATCTAAATTCCCTCCCAGGAGCAAAGGCCGCTTTGGAGGTGCATTGATGCTGGGGCTCTGCAGGGCAGGCGGGAGAGCAGAAGCCAATGGATTTCCCTGCCTAGCCCATGGGGTTGTCATTCACCAGCAGTTAATGAGGGCTTGCAGCAGTATGTAAATCTGCTCTTTGCTCTCACCCCAAGGAATCACATCAGAGCAGGTGCCTTTTATTTTCCCATTCTCTTTTAATCTTGCCACAGATTGTCTTTCCTTTTTCCTCCTTTTCCTTTCATTTAGCAGCAAAGCAGCTGGGAGATCACACCAAATGCTGGATTTACACCAGGTTCTGTGGGTTTTATAGCCAGGCATTACCTGGGTATTGGTACCATGGGTGCTGGTGAAGGTTTTTGGACCCATGGCATTAGAAACTCCAGCAAGAAACATGCGATGCCACTGCTGATGGGTTCTGCCACACACTGATGCTCAGGCAAGGAGCTGTGAGCGCAGAGGCTTGTGCTGGTCTGAATTCACATGTGTTGGTTCAACCCTTTGGTGCGCTGCAGAAGCAAGGACTCGGCTTTGTGCACATCTGTCTTCTTGGAGTACTTTTTAGCTCCTTTGCTTAGTAATTATTGTTGGCGTGAGAAAGCAGCTTGCAGACCTGGAGGGAGGAAACGTGTCAGTCATGGAACGATTTCCTTGGTATTTTTGCCCCTTTAACTGAAAGTTGGCTAATGGTTCATTTCGAAGAAAATAATTGCCACTGATTTCTCCAAATTGCAGAAAATGTATTAATGACACTTTTGAAGACAGAAATAACACCATTTGCATCTAAATGTGCCTCATCTTTGCAAAATCCACTTGGTATTTTCTCGTACACACATAAAATACTGAGCACTTCAGCACATCGGGGTTGTGCCACGGCTCCAGAGCAGTGCTGGTGAGTGATGCTGGCAGGAGTTGGTGCCTGACAGCCAGGAATGGTGACGGAATGGATGGAGGAGCAGCGGCTCCATCTCACAACTCCGGCGCAGGCACTGATGTTCAAATCATGCTGGGTTTGCTCGTCCCTGTGCTGCTGGGGGAGAGCGCAGCCTCCCTGAGCTGCTTTGCTTTATTAAGCTGGCCCTTGATTTCTTCATTGCTGCCTCATTAGTGGGAGCCCATGGGAAACCAGTAACAGAAGTGATTTATACAGTGGGGCAAGACTGGTGCAGGTTGGGGAGCCCAGGAGGAGCTGAATGTCCCTGTCCTGCAGGGATCACCTGGCCTGAGGATGGCATTGGTGTGTCCTGGGATCTGCCCTTCACCTCCAGCTCCAGGGCAGCCTCCTGTGTGGCTGCTCCAGGTCTTGGCATCCACAAAGGCTGGGGCTGTGGGTGAGCAGGAGGTGGGGTTTGTCTCCCTTTGTTGCCTTTATGTGCCCACCAGCATTGCTGGTGATGGGAGGGATGATGCTGGGAGAGGTGAATGTGTAGAGCTTGGTGAGCAGGGTCATGCTGCAGGGAGGGCTTCTCTGCCCCCAGACCCTTTGCTGTGCACCTGCACTCTCCACCACAGCTGCTGCAGTCTAATTCTGCATTAGGCATAAAGACACTTGAGTTTAGGAGATCAGAACAGGCTCAGGGCTATTGAAATTGGACTTCTCCCTGGCTTTGGCAGGGCAGAACTGCTGCAGAGGAGCTGAGAGCAAAATCCGCCTGAAAGCTTCAGCAGGAGATCAAGAGTAGTCAAGAAATCACAATGAATCCTTGGTCTAATCCTCCTCTTCCCAAGTAATGATCATTCCCAGCTCCTTGTGCATGGGCTGCTTGCAGAGTGACTGGGCCCTCCCCAGCTGTTGCATGGGGAATCTGAGGCACGGGGCAGCACTGATCCAAGATGGGACAGTTCTGGGGCTGACTGGAGAGCTGCCCTGGGGGCAGCAGGGCAGGGTCTCTGCCTTCCTTCCACTCCTTGTTGTAGGACTGACGTATTTACCTGGAGAGCGGGGCCTGCAGACCCTTCCCCTCCTGCCCAGGCAGGGATGCGCAGGGTGCTGTGCTCCCCCCGACCTGTCTGGCTGGGTGCTGGGTGTGCGCCTGCAGTGCTAGGTTAACACACTGTGCTGCATTGCCCTGGGGGCTTAACTCCTCTGCTTGTGCTTTATGTCCAATGCACTTGGACCCTGCCTGGGCCTCAAAATCCATTAAAAGCAAACTGCTGCCTTAAAAACTAAAAGGAGGAGGAAAACCTTTGTTTCATTCCATGGTCAATATGCTCACCTTTCTGGGTCTGGCTTTCCAATTGCTTTTGCTCTTCTCCCCTGTCTTGCTGGGGTCAGACCCTTTGCAGAGGGGCAGAGGAAATTCCTGCTTTGAGATTGGGTTTGGGAGCATCTCTATCACCTGCAGTCCTGTTGCTCCCAGCTACATCCCGCGGTAAGGATTCATCCCTGTTGTCCCTGTCCCTCGGGAGAGGAATGGAGATACATGATAGATGGCACGGGGGGGAGTGGAGAGAGATGGATCTGAGCATGAAACACCAGGGCTGTTGCGGGATTTATTGCTGGTACCCTTGGTGAGGGCAGGGGCACCGGGGACCCTTGCCAGCCCCCCTCTCCTCCTGAAGTTCTTTCTTCCCTCTCTCCTTCTGTTTTCCTTGCAAAGAGCTTGCTTTTGAAATTCAAATCTTGCTGCGGCCCTTTCCTCGCCCGCTGCAGGAATATCGCTTTTTTCATCCCAACGTAATTAACAAATGAACAAAACTCCTGTGTGAAATTAAAATCCTGCCCAGAGGTGACCTTTGGGGCCCAGCTCCGGCTGCTGCTGGGCTGGGATTTTTATTTTCCCTTTCATTTTTCCTCCCTGGCGCTCTGCCCTGCTTCAGAAGGGCTCCTTTCCACCTCCTTTTCTCTCTCTGTTTTTAATTGCATTACGCCGCATTCCTCCGGAGATGCTCATCATCACCTCCTTCCCGTCCTGCGCTCCCGCATCTCCCCCTGTGCAAGGGGCCGGGCTCAGCGCGGTGCTCCCGCGGGCGGGGCGGATGGGGCTGTCGGGCGGATCGGCCCCGGTATGAAACCCCGGCGGCGGCCGCGCTCCATGCGCCGCTTGGAGCCGGCACGGGGCCGGGGTCACCCGCCACGGGAGAATAATTGTGTTTAATTGGCAGGGAAGAGCCTCGGGCAGCGGCTCTGCCCCGTGGGAGGCTGCCCTGCTCCGGCCCCGCCGCCTGGGGTTGTCTCGCTCTGCGTGTTTGCCTCGGTGCTGGCAGCTTGCAAACACTGCGGGGCCCGTCCCTTCTCTTGCCCGCTGTGGCAGCTGCCTTCCAGCGCCTAAAGGGGCTACAGGGAACCTGGAGAGGGGCTTTGGACAAGGGATGGAGGGACAGGAGAGGGGAATGGCTTTAACTGCC
>JANRGW010032625.1:24821-38431 GCA_024733675.1 Psilopsiagon aymara
CAGGGAACCTGGAGAGGGGCTTTGGACAAGGGATGGAGGGACAGGAGAGGGGAATGGCTTTAACTGCCAGAGGAGAGTCTGAGATGAGCTCTTGGGCAGAAGCTCTTCCCTGCGAGGGTGCTGAGGCACTGGCACAGGGTGCCCATAGGAGCTGTGGCTGCCCCATCCCTGGCAGTGTTCAAGGTCAGGTTGGAGCAAGCTGCTCCAGTGGAAGGTGTCCCTGCCCGTGGCTGGGGCTGGAACTGGAGGAGCTTTAAGGTCCATTGCAAAGCAAACCAGTGGTTTTTATGATCCTTCCCACATCCACGTGGAAAGCAGCCGATTTTCTCACTAGAGCAGCACAATGGCTTTGGCAGGAAACACTGAGCCAGGAATGGTGCAAGCTGCAGCGTGGGGTGTTTTGGGGAGGAGCATGGGGAAGTGTGAGCCACCCCACCCTGGTTCTCTTGGTCTGGTTTTGCTTTTCACCCTGTTTTGTGCGGATGGTTGGGCCAGGCCACCCCAGCGCATGTGATGGGGCTCAAGGAGCAGCAAGTGCAGGAGTGAGGTGGGATGAGGGCTGCTGGGTGGACACTGGTGCCTGGTGGTAGCAGTGACACAAGGAGGAAGGAAAGATCTATCCCTGCATGGGAACAGCCTCTGCTGGCTTTGCCCTGGCACCCAAGCTAGCCGCAAGTTGGGTGCCAGTGGGACATCGGCTTGGGTACACACCAGAGTTGTTCCGTGAGGATGCTCCTTCAGGGCTGGGCAAGGGCTTCCAGCTCCTGTGGGATCCTTTGGCTTCTCATCAGCTCCTGTCCTGCAGCCCTGGCTCTGGGGAGCAGAGAACAAACAGCCCCCTGCAGAGGCAGGAACAGGCTCTGTAATTAAGCCAAGTGGGAAAGGTTGCCATGGTACCAAGAGCAAAGAAATGAAGCTGCACCTTCATTGCTGCTCTGAAGTCTCCCAACATTCCCAGCCCCTCTGCCTGGGGCAGTGGGATGCTGTGGGGCACAAAGGACCCCCTGGTAACCCTGCCTGCTCCCAATCACTGCCCTGTGTCTGTGGAGGGGCAGAGATGTTGGGATGGGGCAACTGGGTCCTCAGTATGTGCCTTGTCTCTTCCCTAGGGATCTGGGGTTTGTCCCTACGGGCTTCCTTCTCCATCCTGCTTTCCCTGTGTCGCCACAGTGCCTCCTACAGTGAGGCCATGTCCCTGTCCATGTGGAGCCTGCTGGGCTGCATTCAGCATGGTACAGGTGTCTGTTAGGGGGATCTCTAAGCCAGCCTGGGGGGGGGGCCTCCTCAACAGTCAATCTTGCTGTCTGTTGCATCCCTCACACCCCAACATCTCCCTGTGCCTGCAATCGCCCTGATGGAGATGGCTCCATCACGTCCCGTTGTCCTGGCAACAAGGAAGGATGCTGCTGAGCCAGCCCCTACCAGTCCCCTCCGGCTACGGGGGGCTGCCCTCACCCTGGAGGATCCCCTCTGTATGGGGATCTGAGGGTCGTGATGCATTTCCCAGTGAAAAGGAGCACTTCTGCCCCAGGGGTGGTGGGGACCATCCAGGGCCGAGCCCTCTGCTCCAGCGGGTGCATGCGGGATGGTGATGGGGGTGGCTGGAGGCATCCGTGTCCCTTTGCCCTGCCCGGTTCCTGGCTGGGTTGTGGTTATTTACGGGGTGAGGAGCGGAGAGGGGCTGGCGCCAGTGGAATATCAATTAGTTCATTACCAGCAGCCTGCCAGCATGAAGCCATTTGCCACAGGGCTCCTCTGGGACCAGAGAGCTCCCTGCCTCCAGCAGGGACCAGCACTGGGACCAGCAGAGCCCCGGGATGCTCCGTGCCAGGGTTGGGGTTTCGATGCAGCCCCCGGTGCCTGAGAGCACCCACCTTCCCCTTCTTCCCCTCCAGGCCTCTTCCACAGACACAAGGCTCCAGTGCAGACTTGAAGCCTGCACCGGTTTAGACCACAGGGATGAGCAGATGCTCAAATAATCCCCGTTTGGGTGAATTTCCCCTCTTTAACCCCCTCCCTTGGATAAATCCACTGTGTACGGGCAAATGTGCCTTTCACACCCAGTTTAATGTAATGAGCAGGAGCAGCAGCTCCTGGCCGGGAAGGGGGCAGCACAGTCAGAAGCTCAAGGTGTTGGGTGTGATTAGCAGGAGAGGTCTCAGCTGTGCCTGTGTGCAGGTTGGGATTTATTCTTTCTGCCTCTGCCCCACATTTCAAGCCCATTCCTTGCCCTTTCTCTGGCCTTGTCCTCCTGTTGTGTTTCTGCTGTGACAAAAATAGATTATGAGCTGCTAAAATAGAAATAAGGCGCTTGAATATGTAAATGCCATTTGCGCTTGCCCTGCTGCCTCCTTAATTTCAGCAAGAATGATGTTTTTCTTCCAAAGAGGCATTTTTGGACTGGGGAGCACTGGGACACAAAGCCATGTTTGAGGGGAAGAGCTGGGATCCCTGGATTTGCGAGTCCCCACCAGCACTGACATCCTCTTTCACAAAAGGTCTGATAAATGTTTGGTTTCCACCCAAACTCGGAGGTGCTGCTGCTAGCAGTGGGTGAGCTGCCTTTGGCCACCCCTCGGGGTGACATGACTGGTCCCTGTCCCACTGGGGGATGCTCTGCAGTCAGCATCCTCCTAGAAGCAGGTGGTGAGGGACCAGGCTCAGCCCTGAGCAGTTGGACATCTCCTAAAGGAAGAGCTTCACAGCCCGGAGTTGATTCCTCTTCTTGCTGCAAGGGGCGATATTTTGGGATCACTGCCATGAATCTTGGCTGTGGCCAAGGGGAAGGAATTAAGCACTTTGAGAAGTTGGGAAAGGTCCCTCTGGGATCCTTATGATGGCTTCTCCAAACTCGCCCTTGCTTTTTCCTCCTGTTAGAAGTTAGCAATATGTGGTCAATGCCAGTGCTGACCCTGACCATCCCTGCTCTGCTCCTCGTGATGCTGGGGTCTGTGTTGCTTCCACCCTGCACCAACCTCCCCGTGAGGCAGCTGAGACTTGGGGGATCCTTAAATCCCTGCCTATGGCTGCAGGATCCCATCCCACCCTTTCTCCTTCATGCCTCGTGCTCCTTTTTCCCCCGGTCTGGTTTCCCTGTGTGGAGGGTGTGCCGGTGTGCGGGAATGGGGAAGGCTGCTCTGAGACAGGAGGTCTGGGGATGTGGGTGTGAGCTCTGCCAGTTGCACAGATGCTGTATTTGCTCCCACAACAGCTCTGCTGCCCCCCTCCACATTTTGCCCTGCAGAGCTATGGTACATGTATGCTGCCCATGTCTCCTAATCCCCTCCCAGCATCTCCTTCGCCTGGTGCTGGGGATGCAGATGTGTCCCTTGTGTGGCTGGAGGGCTCCACCCATTGATGAGGGGGTCGTAGTCAGGATGAGTCCTGCTGCTCCATTCCATCTCTGCCTGAATTCCAGTGGCAAAATGATGGCAGGGTAGCTTTCATTGGCAGTGTAAGGGCAGCTGGTGCCTGGTTCGGGGAGGAGCAACATAGAATCACAGGGGTTGCATTGGGAATGTTTCCTCTGGATCCTTTCTCCCCACCTCAGGCTTGCATTGAGCCGTGGGTCAGGCCCCACCATGGTCAAGCACCCACCAGCTCCAGCTCCAGCAGGCGTTGCAGGGAGACAGCACAAATCTGCATTTAAATAGGGATATTTAAAGCTGGAGCCGGGTGGGAAGTGAAGGAATCAATTTCCCAAGTGGGAGGGAGGGGTGTTATTTTTATATATGATTGGATACACAGCTTAAATCTGGCCCTAGAAGATGAAGAGGAAACAGGGTGGGGAAGGGAAATCGTGTGCCAGCGCTACTGCTCTGCAGCCACCGGCTCTGAATGCGCTGGGAGCATTGCCTGTTGGTGCCAGCCCCAGCCCATGCCACGCTGTGTCCCCAGCCCAGCTGGGGTGGCAGGAGGGGACAGGGACCTGAGTGAGCTGCTGCTTATGTCCCCATCGGCACATCCCTGCAGCTCATCATGCTGCAGCGGCTCTGGGTGTGAAATGCAGATGGACAAAGCATGGGAAAGCAAAGCCATTGAGTTGTTCATGGTGCTTGGAGCTGCTCTGCACAAGGATTCATCCAAAGAGCTCGCTGCCCTCAGCTCCAAGCATCCTCTCTGCTCCAAGCATTCCGGCAGGCTCAGGACCATGCGTTCTGGGCTGTGGCTGGCCCTGGGCTGGCTGCGAGATGCTCCCCATAGAGCTGTGCAGCTCCTCCAGCAGGATGCTGGCTTTTGGAGGTGGGCAGGGTCTCCTTTTATGCTGGCTGTTAATTAAGGGGATCATTCAGAACCACTACTAGTGTAGCGTGTTGTCTGATAATAGTTGCAATTCTGTCCCTGTGCCAGCTTCCATTAGCAACAAAACCCACTTATCTTGTTCTTTCCTACCTCTTCTCTTTATATTTTTATCCTCCCCTCTCCCTGCAAATCTCTCTCTCCTCTTTCTTTCAACCCCCAGCACCGCAGTAATAATTCCACCAGTCATCATCTGGGTTGACAAAACACTGGTGATGTGACAGCTCGGGGCCGGGAAATCTCCGTTACTGCTCCCTAATTAATTTACTAATTGCATGCGCTGCTTTGGCACAGCCTCCGAGGCAGCAGTGGCGCTGGAGGCACCATCCTGGCCTTGGGAATGCCTGGAAGTGGTGCCTTCCTTGTACTCCATGAGCATGCTGTCGTGTGGACACACTGCTGCTGGCCATGCTCCTCTATGGGCAGCTTTGCCGAGGGGCGTTGCTCCCTTCCATAGATGTGCTTGTCCTGGGGAATGGGGGAAACTGGGATGGAGGGAAGTGGAAAGGCTGGATGGGGCTTGTCAGGGTGCCTGGTGTGCCCCACTTCCTCTTGTCTTTCTGCCTCGGTGAGCTGCTATCACTGCCAGCCATGCTTGGATGAGTGAAGGTGTCATCCCTCTGTTGCACCAGAGAGAAGTATTGAAACTGGGTCATCATTTGGAAGAAAAAAAGCCCTTCCTTGCTTGTCTCCTGGCTGTAAATGTGAGCATGGGCTTTGCCCCTATCCCAGGCATCATGTGGGACCTGCCAGTGCCTTTGCACTGTGCAAGAAGCAAGAGGTGCCCCCAAAACCTCCTCCATGCATTCCATCCAGTCCGCTGGTTTCTTCCACCCTGCTGAAGACTCGTCCCGTGTCTCATGTGCATGAGAAAGTTTGATGGAGGGCAGTGGGGAAGTCTCTCCTCTTGCCAGATCCTTTTAAACCCAATTCCAACCCTGGCCTCCTGCCCGGAGCTGAGGGTTCCCACACAGGGATTTTGGTGACTGGGAAAGGTTTGATTTGCTCTGGCTGCAAGATTCAGAATGAACCAGGTTTGCCATGAACCAGTGCAGGATGTGGCAACAGCCACGGGCTGGGTGCTGGCGATGGTCTGTGCTGTCCCTGGAGGTGCTCAGGGCATCTCTGCAGCTCTGGGGACTGTGGCACTGTCTGTCTTTGAGGGCAGGGATAAGTTCCAGCCCTCTGAAGTCCTTCCCTTTTCCATCCAGCCAGAGCCCCCAGACCCAACTTGCTTTCAACTCTGCTGTTTGGGTTGAGGGGCTCCTATCTCCCCCTGGCAGGCAGTGGGCAGGGGGATGCGCTGTGATGTGTCCCCACATCTGGGAGCTGCGGCTGCGTTTGGAACTCACCTGGAGCCTGGGAAAACGCTGCTTTGTAATCCGGGATGGGAGAGGAGGGGCCGGGGAGGGAGGGCAGGAGCTGCTGGGAGCTGAAGCTGTTTGGGTGAATGAGTGATGGTTTGAAGCACGGCACTGCGCCTCTCAGCAGCTTTTGAAGCCTTGGGAAATTTGTCTTTTTGACTTGGCAAGGTGCTCAGGCACGAAAGGAAATGCATTACAAGTTGAAATGCTTTGAGAGCAGAGGGGAAACATTATGTGATTCAAGCCCCGTTCCTCCCAGCAAGAGCAACCCAGCAAACACAATATATTGTATTCTCCACATTCCCTCACCTCCCTGTGCCATGTGTGTAAATGTGCTTGTTCCCTCCCCACCTCAGGAGCTGGCTGCTGCAGCACCTACCTCCCATCAGGCCAGGTGTCCATTGCATCCAGCCTGGCCCCCGGGGGTGCAGGGAATGCCAGGAGGAGCTTGGGGAGAGCCTGGTTCCTGGTCAAGAATAAAGGTCTTTCCTATCCCGAGCATCCTGATGCTCCTCCAGCTGTCCCCCAGTTGGGTTCTGCCCCATCAGAGGTGGGCAGGGAGCCAGGAGGGGATGAGGGGGTGATGCTGAGCATTCTGAGCACCCTGATGGTCTCCTGGCCTCAACCCCGGGTGAGCTTTGCCCATAGCAGAGGGGCTGCGGGTTGGAGCCGTGCTGTGCTCAGCACACACCAGCCCAGGGGAGCCTGGGAGCCCAGCGTGGTGCGCGAAGGGGCGAAAATAGAATCAATGCTGGTTTGTTCATGACAATAAATAGGAGCAAATCGCAAGCAGCGCGTAAGAGACTGACAAGTGCTGATGTTTTAATGTCCTCACACAAGGCCCGTGTGTAAGTGGGACTTTGCATGAGTAATTCCATACATTTTTAATGGTGGCCCCTGCAGGGGAGTCAATCACTCTGTGAGTTGAGGTGCCCTCATGCGAGGGACAGCACAAAGTGATTCTGTTTGAGCCGGTGGCACTGGGAGAGCAGCTCCCTGGGGCAGGGGGTGCAGCATGAGCTGACAGCTCCTATGGCCCCATAGCAAAGTCATCCTGGGACCTCTCCCTTGGAATGCCCCTTTGGTTGCACCTCCTCGGGAGTTATTGGCTGGGCTGGGGTCTCCTGGGAAGGTTTTTGCAGCTTTCAGGACTAAGTGTCTGTTCTTGGGGATTTTGCATGGAAGGAATGTGCTCGGCATGGCCGTGTGTCATCCGCAGGATGAGAGGTCCGGGGGTGATGGGTGTCACAGTGGGATGCTCTTCCTGTGGGACGCAGAAACACTGGGGTTGGGTCCTGCTTTGGGATGTGGGGCCTGGCCATCAGCCTCTCTCCAGGCTCCTGGTTTTTGGGAGCATCACGAGGCTGTGCTCCAGGCTCTCCTTGACATTCCTGGAAAGGCTGAAAGACAAATGCCACTTCTTGGGGTAAAATACACCATTACTGGTATTCTGGATGATCCCAGCTCCATCCATCTCTGGTGGCAAGACCCTTTCTAGATATTAGCGGAGCTCCCAGCAGAGCTGTGGAGGAGGATGCATCTCCCATAGGAGGAGGGTGTCACTTGGAGATCTGGACCAGCTTTGGGCTGTGTTACCCATCCCATGACTGTGAGGGATCATGGACCGGATCGAGGCCAGGTTGAACGGGGTTTGGAGCAACCTGCTCTAGTAGGTGTCCCTGCCCCTGGCAGGGGCTGGAGCTCGATGGGCTTTAGGGAGCAGAGGTGGCAGGAGCATTTCCTGGAAGGGCAGGCAGCAGGCATTAGCTTTTTGCGATGGAAATGGGCCCCTGCAGGAGCAAAGAGATAATGTGCTCTGGGTAGCTGCTGAAACTTCTGCCGGGGATGCACAGCACCTCATTTACCAGGATTTTTTTTATGCTGAAATGGAGGAAAGCAGCTGCTCTCTGTACAAACAAAATTAGGGCAAAGGAGGAAAGTAATTTTGTAAAAGAAATAGGGAGATGCAGGGGGAGATGCAAAGGAGACAGATGAATAAACACCATCTACATAGGAACTGATAAAAATTCAATTTCTGCTCGCACGCATCCCGGGCTAACTCACTCCCTTCCTCTCCCCTTCTCCACACGCTCCGACGTTGTCTGCAGCCTGCGTGCATCCATCTGGGATGTGGGAGGTAAACACAATGATCCTATTCTGCCTTCAGCATGCTGCAGAATTTTCTTTAATTATGGTTCCTTAATTTCCCTGGCTCTGCCTTTATGGTCAATATTTTTCCCGTGTAAGCAGTGGGTGCCAGGGTCAGTGTCCCATGGGATGCGATGGCCCCAGTGCAGTGGGGTCCCTCTGGGCATGATCCTGCTCCCACTGCGGGGTTCCCGTGGAGAAGGGCTCTGCGATATCTGGATCTTGGATCCGAGACTGTAAGCCTGTGGGATGGAGGGAAAGGAAGGCATTGGTGACTCCAAGCAATCCATGGCACCCACACATCTGCTTTATCCCTGTTCCCAGGTCCGGTGTCCCTGTAACCCTCACACTGGGCTCTCCCTGGTGCTTTCCAGGCACATTTAGAGCATTTGGCTGTAGGTTATGTAGAAAAAACACCAAACTCAGGATGGACTTTGAGGTGCTGCACCCCTGGACAGGACCCTGAGAAGCGGTGGCATGGAGCATCCTCATGGTGTGGGACCTGCACCATCCCTCCGGGGATGCCACTAAGAGGCTGCCCATTAGTGGGTACTCTGCTCCCCCCTGGCCTCTGGCTCAAGGGTTTGGGTGGCTTCATGCCCTGCACCAAGCATCGATTGATGCACTAGTGATAGCTGGGAGCAGAGATGGAGGGTGTGGGGCACTCATCCCCATGTGGAGGCTGAGCTGAGCTGGAGGATGGTTTCCATAGGAAACTGAGTGGAGCCCAAAACCATACTCGCAGGCGCTGCAGGGGTTCTGAGGAGCTGCAGACCCGGGAGCGTGTCCTACCCGGTGCTCCAGGGACACCGATGGCAGGGGCAGTGCGGTGGCACTGGGGTGGCTGCGGGCATAAGAGGGGCTCTGCTGGTGGCAGCTCAGCTGCAGATGATGGTTTGGAGAGGTGGGTTCAGTGATGAAGCAACCTCTGGATGCTCCCCCGGCACTCTAAAATGACCTAGATGGGGTGGTGCGGGGCTCATCATGCTAGGAAGTGTCCTTGACCTTCTCATTGCTGTGGCCTTGCGTAAAGCTCACCCAGACCACCCCCTTCAGAGCAACTGGGGTTTTGGGTCTATCCAGAGCTGGTAACGCTGCTGCCAGAGGGGCTGGGAGGCCACATTTCTCCAGGAAAAGCCCATGGATGAGGAGGGAGAAAGGAGGGCATCGTTTTAGGGTCGAGCTGTGGCATCAGCCCTGGTTCCTCAAGGACCAGGCAGGATGCAGAGGAAGAGCTTGCAGGCAGCCAAGTCACACCTTACCCTGCACGCCAGCCCTCCTACACTTCCTCCTCTTCCTACGCCTCCTCTTTCTCCTCCTCCTCTCCTCCTCCTCCTCCATGGGCCTTTCACACGCTGCCAAATGAAGATGCGTTTGCTGGGCTGCGTGCTCCAAAAGTTGATAATTCCCCTCCAGGCAACTAAAAGGAGCCTTTTCTCCTCAATCAGCTGTATTTGAATATGGAAATGGTTTTTAATTACTCAGAGTCAATATCATCTTATCACCAAAATGTGTTTGAACGAGGCTGGCCGCACTTGCAGGGCACCTCATAAGAATGCAAATTCACTGTGATTCATGGGTTTCAGCTGGTCAGAGGGAGAGGGATGGTGCTGCCCTTTAAAGGTTTCATTCCCAGGTTCCTGACAGGCACAAAATGCCACATCCCCTCCTGCCACCACGGGTGCAGAGGCAGACAAGACATGGCAGCGGCCACAAGCCCAGTGAGGATATGGGGACTGTGCCTGCCCCTTCCCATGCGTGGTCATCCCTGGCTTGTCTGGCCCCAAACATGCTCAGGGTCGGCTCCACGCAGAGCTAGCGACAGGTCAGCAGCATCAGGGCCCCAGCTATTGTCTCCTGATTAATCTGCTAATTATGTTCTGCTTTCATCCCAGGGCCTGGAAGCAGTGTGGAAATGTCAGGCTCTTGCTTGTGCCCCAGGTTGCTGGCAGAGTGACAAAGGCAGAGTCCTGGAGGAGCCGCACATAACCTGGCTCTGATGGCTCCGGCATCACCATCACCCTGCTGTGGTAATGCTGATGCTGGGAGCATGGTGGTGATGGGACCATGGGGCCAGGGCTGAGCTGCTGCATCTGCCACCAGCAGCCCTAAGCCTATCTTTTTGCCTCAATTTCCCCCATGGCAGGAGCTGGAAACATCCAAATCCATCTGGATCCATCCAGATCCAGACCAGTAAGCCCAGTTTATTGTTTACTGGGAGGTACTGGGGCTCCAGCCACCTGTGGAAGAGCCACCAGAGATTCTGAGAAGGGGACAGGGGATGTGGCCGTGCGGCTTCCCAACATCCAGCTGGGGGTTTTCCCACTGTGAAAAGCTATCAGGTGCCGTGTTGAACGCAGCAGGGCTGAGCAGCCAAGATAACATCCTGCTGACGCCTTCAGCCGGGCTCTCTGCAGCCCTCATGTATATTAATCCAGATGAATATTCATGAAAGGTTCCTGTGCTCAGCGGTGACTATTGTGCGGTGCCATCCGCCTGCCGATTTGGGCACTGAAATGGCTCTGGTGGCCAGAGCCTGCAACGGGGCAGCCCCACGGTGGGGTGGGGTGTGCAGGGGTGCGTGTGAGCTCGCTCCTTGCCAGGCTGCTCCAGTCTGGGAGGGTCTTCCCGCACGCTGTGATCCAGAGGGATTTCTCCTCACCGAAGCCCCAGGATGGAGCAGGGCTGCTCTGAGGTGTGTGGAGGATCCAGAGGTAGCAATCCCTCAGGTTTCCCATTTGCTGGCTCCTTACTGATGCTGTGCTCATCCCTCAAACCCGCAGATCCAGAAGGCAGCCCCTGCAACCTTGTCCAGCAGAAATTATTCCATTGCTCTGCCATGTTCCAAGGCATCATCTCCACATTGGCACAGATGGACATGGATCAGCCCTGGTCCATCCTTCAGCTCACAAAGCACCTGGAAAAAATCAAAATGAAGACCCTGAGCTGAAACTAATCTTCCTGGGCACAACGGCCGTGTCCATGAGCCTGGGAGCCGCTTGAGATTGGGAATTGGCTGCACCATGGTGGCAGCGCTCCTCGGTCTGTAACACCAGCAGTGACGTTTGCTTTGGAGCTTATTCACATCCTTCCTCTGCTGCTCATCACTTGGGCTTCCCTCACTCCTTTGCTTTTCTCCCTGCCACCACCAGCTTCATGTGGAGGTACCTGGAGGGGTGCAGTGGCCTTGGGCAGCCGGAATGGGGCTGGTCCCTTCATCCTGGAGATGCACTCCTGGCATCTGGTAAAGACTCCTCAGCCTGCACTTGCTGCCTCTTCCCATTACAGCAGATGCTCCTGCAAACCAGACTTCCCTGTTTATCTCTGCTTTTGTTTTTCCACGGGAGCAATTCATGCTGAAGTTTATGGGGAGCGGTTCAGACAGGCGGCTGCCGTCTGCTGCTCTGTCCTGCTCTGTGCTTCGAGCCCAGACGCTCCTGCTGAGCCCTTCTGAAAAGCTGCTGCTTGGGGAGATGAGCCCTGGGGCTGGAGCCCATCTGGGGCCATAGGAGCATGGGGGCATCACCACATTCCCCCAGCCAGGAGCTGGAGTCGATCTCTTCCCTGACTCCTCACCCAGGGCCAGACACAGAGGAGCTGCCACCTCGGCATTCTCCCCTGTCTTCCATTTCTGTGCCAAATGAAGGGGAAATAGTATTGGAAGAGTACTGGAAACCAATCATGCTGATGCCCCGGGAGCCCCTGGCTGGTTCCTGCCCAGTGCTGCCTGTCCCATTGCTGCCTGTGGATGCGGTAACTGTGACAGCAGCACCTGTGTGATGGTTGTGGTGGCACCGCGGACCTTGTGTCAAACTGGCAGGTTATTATTGCCTTAATGGAGAGGTCTAACTCCCATCCAGGGAGCAAAGCCCCAGTGTTCCAATATCCACACACACGGGTGCTGCTCTAACTCTGCCCTGCTCTGATCTCCAATCCCCCTGAATCTGCAGCACTGCTGAGGCTGGGTGCCCTGTTCAGTGCTTTCCTCATATCCCACCTCATTGAGGTGAGGAGGATGAGGAAGGCTCTGGGTGCTAACACCCATCAGCCAGGGAGATGCTTCATTTTGGCTGGGGGGTCTCCAGGTACTTCCTGAGCACAGGCAGAGGTCTGGTAAGGGCTCAGCACCCCTCTTGCCTTGCTTTGGGCTGAGGGTATGGCTGGCAGCAGAGCTCATGCTGTGCTGGGGGAGGTTTGCAGGGATGCAGCAGCAACAAGCAGCTACAGAGAGCACCCAGTTGTCCTGGTAACAGTGGGTGCCTCCAGCTCCCGCAGCTCAGTGCCGCAGGCAGGGTCCCACTGGGGGCTGAGGAGACTTTTGTAGATGCAGGACAGAGCGGTGCAAGCCAGACTGTGCCACAGCTGGCACCAGGGTCAGGGCAGAGCATCCCACATCATACCCCACATTGCGTCCCGCGTGGCTTGCAGGGCAGCGGGAGCTGGTGACAAGCAATGTGTTTGGGAGTCTATCAAGAATGCAGACCTATTCAGGAGCAGAGTGTGGCCCAGAGAGCTGGGTTTGGGATCACTCATCTCCTGAGCTGCAGGCACTGCAATGATCTGGATTTGCAGAGACAGGCTCTGGAGTCTCCTCCAGTGATGTCTGAGCTAATGACGCTTTTCTCCCTGGGATAAAGATCAGCCTGAGAAGCTGGTGTGCTTGCTTTCAGCCTTAACCCAGAGGGGTCCAGTGTCTGTCTGGGGACACTGGGTCAGGCAGCCTCAGGCTGCAGGGGAGCACTGGGAAAAGGGAATGCCAGGGGAAGAAGGAACACAAAGATCTTGAGTGGATACAACCTTGTAATCCTAGCAGTGCTGGGCTGGATCAGGGCTGGTGCTGAGCTACAGATCCCCAGGGTAATGAGCAGTGGTCGTGATGCTGCCTCCTCCTACAGGATTTCTGCCTTGAATGGAGGCTGTAAGGGGCCACCAGCAACCTGTGCACTGCAGGTCTGACACAGTGCAGGATGCCGCCAGTGGAGGTGGACAGGCTGCAATGGGAACACACTGCATTGCCAGTACCATGGCAGTGAGGCCGTGCTACATCCTGCTGGGCTCCCTACTGCGTGGCTGGGGCTCGGGGGTGGTGACACCCCATCTCTTCCAAGCCAGGTCTCCCTGTGCTCCTGGTAGGCTCTGCCCTGGCAGGGTCCAGGCTGCAGTGGAGCCTCTGAGCCGGCTGCTCGCTGTTGCCTTTGAACCACCAGGTTTACCCCATCGAAACACAGCTTTCACATGGCAAACTGCAGCTCTGCAGCCCCCCCAAAAACCACTGTGGCTCTGGGAGTCCGACGTCCCTGTGTCACCCACACCTGTGCCTCGTTTGTGCAATCACAGACTGTGCCAGCCCCATTTCTGACCTGCTGCTGGTGCTCCAGCTCTCCCTGCATCCCGCATCTGAAACATGCCATACCACGGCCTCCACACGTGTGTGCTGGCAGCGAGCACGTGTACCTTACACAGGGGAGTGCCGCACACATGCGTGTGCCCTCCATATCACCCTCCCATGTGCACGTGTCCCTCAGCGAGCCCCAACGGCCCTACATGTGTACACACGTGAAGAACGCAGCCATGTACATGCAGACATGGCCCGGTGCCTGCGCGTACATGAACCAGTTCACTTGTGTGCCTGCACACGCCAGCCACACACATGTACAGACTCCAGCAGCATCACAACACCCGTGTGAACACCGCGTCCATGTGTGTGCATGTACAGCCCCCCCGCAGCGCTGCAGCATCCCGGGGGTCACCTCCCCCCCCCCATCTGGGGGTGCCAGCCGCGGGGGGGGGCTCCCCGCT
>JANRGW010032627.1:0-44365 GCA_024733675.1 Psilopsiagon aymara
GGCCCTGGCCCCGGCCCCGGCCCCATCCCTGCGGGCCGCTGCCCGATCAAAGCCGCTCGGGCCCCGGCCCCGGCCCCATCCCTGCGGGCCGCTGCCCGATCAAAGCCGCTCCGGCCCCGGCCCCGGCCCCATCCCTGCGGGCCGCTGCCCGGAGCGCCTCCCCAGATTCCCGTCTCCCCTCCAGCGCGGGAGCTGCGCTGAGGCCCGCCCGGGCTGCACCAGCCCGGCTCTCTCCGCCTTATGGAGGACGGTTTCTTCAAGCTGTTTCCCGTTAAGGAGAACCGGCTCAGTTGAGCCTTAGCAAGTTTAAGCTGGGAGGCGGGTGCAGCGACCCCTCAATCAAGGCCCGCACACAGCAGGTACAAGGGAGGAGCCGTGGGAACCCTTTCAGCTGAGGAGAATATTCCTGTGTGAGCCCAGGGCAAGCGTTCCCCTCCACCCGGTGCTCCCACAGCTCAGCCCTTTCTCTCAGGGAACTGCTCGGGCTGCTTAAACCAACATCTTGCTCCCCAGGTTCTCTCTGAGTAACATCCGGGGCTCATGAAGGACAACCGTGCACATCTGGAAACCCAGCTGCCCTCTGTCCACAGCAACGCAGAAACCTGGGTTTGACACCATTTGCCTAAGCTCATTCTTAGAAGCACACGATTTAATGTTTTCTGGAAGCACTCAAATCCCGTGCCAGGCTTCAGCTCCCAGGAGGGGGGTGGTTCTCACTCTATTGTCCCTAAAAATGCTGTTTTTAGAACAGAAACGTTCCAGGGAGGTTCGTATCCCCGCACTACGTGCCGTTCCTCATCCAGGGAATGGCACCCAGCACCACCACTACATTTATGGTAATACATTCAAACAAATCCATCCACTCGGATTTGCCTGGAGAGCACCGGCTCCTGCCCTGCAGAGCCCTGCACGGCCCCCCGGCCACACAGCCTGTCCCCTCCTCAGCACCACCCCGCTCAGGTGAGCACAGGAGCCGTAACCAATGCAAGTGAAGAGCTGAGATACTCCATGAAGCAGTTAACTCCTCACGAAGCTTTACAAGAGCTTTAAAGCTCGGTCCTTGCATCTTGGTGCACACACCCCCCCCCCCCCATTTCTGCTTCCTTGATGTCATCGAGTCACCTCTGATCTCTCGGAGTTGAATGAGCGCGTTTTTGCTGACGTACTTACCAACAACTAAATACAAAACGCGGGAGCGAAGCCAAATGCCCCGGAAGGATGGCTTGGGTTTGTTTGCTCCTCCAAACAACAGCGGTGAAACGTCACAGTCATCATCGAGAAGGTTGTGCAATGTTCACTGGTGCTGTGAACTGCCCAGGCCGTGTGGTTTAGTGCCTTTAGAAGAGGCTGTTTGTCTTTGTTGTTTAAGTCTCTCCAGCCAGCACTTTCCCCAGGTTCAAAGGCTTCGCTACCTGTGAAAGAGTCCTATGGATTCAGCAGGGCACTCTCTATTGACACAGGCATGTGACATGCAGTGATCTAACTTTCATTTGGCTACAGGTTTTCCACCTGAAGCCTCAAACTTCTTCACAGGCAGCTTCAAAAGAAACTTCCTCCCTTACCCTCAGTATCAGAAACTTTGTATGTACACACATATATTTATATACACATATATATGTATACACACACACACATATTCTTTACCCCATGCCTAGGGAACAAACACAAGATTTTACACACAAAAGGGGGCTTTCCATGTTTACCCCCCCCCCCCCACATAACACCAAAACCCCCAAAGATCCAAGCATGCTGAGCTGCCAGGCATGGAACAGGGCTGCAGGGAAAAGGAATCCCTGCCCATGAGTCAGCGCTAACATCAAGTGACCGGAGCCTGGCGCTTCCAGGCAGGATCATTCTCAGGGAGCGAACACGCGGTGTCCAGTTCCCTGCGGTGGGAAAGGCAGGGGCAGGAAACAGGAGTTATAAATAGGGCTGAGCAAGAAAAAACAATTCCAGCTCGTGGTAAATCAGGATTTTGAAACTGGGTCTTTTCTTGCCAAAAGACAATAGAGGCGAATGGCTGCACAGGCAGAGGCGCCCCGTGCAGGGATCTCCAGGGATGCTCATGGCCAACAGCATGCACAGCCCGGCAAGAGGAGTTCTGGGAAACGTTTGGTGGAATTGTGGCATTTGGCTCCTGAAAGTTTACACTCTGTGGCCAAGGTTTCTCTAAGTGGAAGGACTGGGCTATTCAGGATGGTTCTCACGTCCCAGTGCAGAGCTTAGCTCTCTGTCATACAGCCTTCCATGCAGAGCAGGGGCTACAATTACCTGTCCGGCAGCTCAAATGAGGACCGATGCTCACAGCATCCTGACTGAACTTTGTGCCACGTCCAGTGACTTTTTGCACAGCTACATGGGCACAAGAAAGCCAACCCATTGTGTTCAAATGTCAAATTGCAATGAGTACAAACATGGCAGGAAAATACCAAATCTTACCCCTGTGCTCACACTTCATCTTGAAGTACCTTCTGCTGTACAGCAAGAAGCTGCCTGGCTCCACTGATTAAAAAACCCTAGGGTTTAAAATAATGCATTAAAACACCACCATGAATCTACACTCAGTCCCTACAGACACCCCTGCTCCAGTGTACTTCATGCTGGAGTGCCAATTAACTGCTCCAACTTGTAAATACTGAAACAGGGACAATATTTAAGCATCTGCCTGGATGAGAAGGGGTCTGCTGTCAGCTCATGACAGAGTTTCTAACCATAGCAGGGGAGTATGGCCAGGTAAGAAGGTCGGATGATGAACAGTGACCACTGCACCCATCTAGAAACTGGCTTAGTCATTTCCAGGTTCAAAGGCTTCATGTGTGACTTTAGGCAATGGAGCTTTTCTGATCTTGAAAAGGGGAAACAGCACTTTTCCACCTGGAAGTCAAAGCTGGTAGCACCAAAGCACACGAAACCCCTCATTCAGACACTGCCAAAGCGGGGTTACGAAGCACTGACAACCGAGCAGTAACAATTTCAAATCAGTTTTATTTTCTTAAATTGGTGTTGTACAATTTAAAGCCAAAAAAAAAAAAAAAGTCACACAAAACACAAATAAAAAACGTTGACAAAGTCTCAAGCATTGCTGATAAAGAACATCACCGCCATCCGCTCTCACAAACCTGAAGGGACGTGTTTATTGGACTGAGGTTTCTTGAACTCTATTGAAGACGCCAGACACAACAGGAAGGAAGCCATGACACCAGCGGGTGGACTACACTAGCAACTTCACAGGTAGGGGCTGCTTTTGGGCTGGTTTCTTGCTTTTTTCTCTTTTTTTGAGGTTATTTTTTTTTGCATACCTTGTCTACAAAGCAATAAATATTCACCAAAAAAAGTTGGTTTCACGCTCCATGCAATTAGATAAAAAAGAAAGTTACCAAAGTGATGGCAAAATAAATCACCTGTCTCATTTTTTTCTCCCCCCCCCCCCCTCCAGTTTTTGGGGTGGGTTTTTATGTGTTTTCTTGTGTGTTTTTGTTGGTTTTTTTTCAAGCACAGTGGCTAAGTTTCAAGTATTGAGAGAAAACCTATATATACACGTCTGTGTTTGCGTGTGTATCGGTACACATACACGCACACACACACCTCCTCATATGTATATACACAAACACATACATATATACCGGCTGTAGGTCTGTAAACCACACTTTTTTGGAGCAATATATACTTGTGTACATTGAATGTGGACGATTTGGATACATTCAAGTAACGAAGCACGGCTGGAAGGTTAGTGCTGAGCTCGCCATGCGCAGGGACCATCCTGCCTGCGTGTCCTGGGCTGGAGGCTGTCGGTGCTTGCCGGGAGGGCTCGGGGTGTCTATTGCAGAGTCAGTCCTGGCTTAGTGCTCCCGTGCCACCTCCTGCAGCGTAGCCTTTTGCAGCGCTGGCAATAGCCTTTGGCAGCAGTCTGGGTCTCCTCAGCACTCCCATCCACAGGCTGGGCCTTGGCTGGTTGGGGTTGTATCCTTCTCTTCTCTTTGTCCCAGGCACGAGCACAACGGCCACAGAAGCAGCAGGCTGCGAGTGCAGGATGTAACAGCGGCCCAACACCAAAGCATTTGTGAAAGCTACACTTAAACTTCCCTGTTTGGGGCAACTGGGAGTATCTTTGAATTCGTTTATTGGCGTTTCAACACCCACGTTGCCGAAGATGATGCCAGCTCCAAAGTCAATCGAGTTGCTCCTGAAACCCTTTGTAAAGTATCACACTGAACGTGCCAACATTGAGAGGAAAAAAAGCAATGAGGACTTAACCACCAAGTGCAAAATACATTTAGATCCCAAAAGAACAAAGCCTGAGGTTTTGAGTTGCTTTCAAAGATCCTTTTCTGCCCAGCGCTAACAGAATACTGCCACAACTGATAAATTAACACACACGCACACATGCACACGCAGACGGAAAGGCAGCCAGCTCTCCTCTCACACAGGCTCACAGCATCCGAAGCCTCAACCGGAGCCACTCGCGCCCGCAGTCTCATTTGCCTACAGAGCCTCCTTAGAAGAAATGCTGAACATGAAACTGAACACTACGAGATTTCATTATAAAAAACATGAAGCAGCAAATAAAACTAAAAAAAAAAAGGGTTTCCAATTGTGTGTGGGATCTGAACGCCTGTTCTTGAGCTCTTTAAAAAGCTTGATACTGACTGTCCTTAAAAGAACATTTAAATAACAAAACAAACCTTGGTACTGCAAGTCAGCTTTGCCTGCTGTGGAGGAGGAATAGCACAGACACTGCAGTGCTTTCTGCCTCACACTCACAAGATACAGTACAGTTAAATACGTACAGTTACACACAAACCAGACCTATATCAATATATATTCACCCAGAGGAATACATATTAATATATGCACACACGTAGTGCAATAAAACAACCAGGAAGCAAGGAAAAGAATAAAAAGAACAGCATTCCTAACAGTCGTGATGTTCCTGGGTTGTTGTGTGATGCAAAGTCAACTCCTCAAAGTTCCCATAGTGAGTAAAGTGCTCCTTTGATTCACAAAGCTAGTGTTTTCAGTTTGGGGTGGGGTGAGGGCTCCAGGAAAGGGGTTATTGAGCCAACAGCTGAAAGCAGGACAGCGCCAGTGCTTCCTCCTGGAAGGTACCTACTGAACAGCCACGAGTCCTTCTTGTTGATCCTGCTGAGCTTGGGGACCAAGGGAGGCACAGATTCATTTTGGCTTCTTACCAACACAGGAGCATTAACACTTTGTCATCCTCCTGTTCCCTGTGCAGTCTCTCCCTTTGCATGGTTTGCCCACACTTGAGACACAACCTGCCCCAGTGCAGCACATCCTCTGCCTCGCTCAGCAAGTCTGTCGAGGTGGGAGCTACTTCGGCAGCACTCAGGCAACAGGGAGCTGCCTCCCTCCTCTCTGCCATTCAGTAAGCCCTCCAAGGCATAAACACATGTGAGAAGGGACAGGGGAGGGAAAGGAGGGGAGCCTCAGGGTGCCAGGAAGCTTGAAGATGCCTGGCTGTCAGCTGGGTAGGGGGAAGTACACAAACTGGCCTTGATTTCTGAATGACGCCCTCCAACGTTAACTGAAGCCAGCAGTTTCAGCACATCCATCGCCTGCAATGGACACAGCACTGGAATACCCTGTTCTTAAGCAAGAGGGATAGGCAGCAGTCTTATCCTTCAAAGTGCTGGGAAGAAGCAGATTTCTATCCTTCAACCCCTCTGGCAATGAGGGAAACCTTTCCACATCGGCTACACCTTCGCCCAGGCCTTTGGGCAGGGGAGTATTTGTACTTGCTGCAGTCACATATCCCCACAAAGGAATCCGAGTCCGTGGAACAACTTCCCAAAGCGTTGTAATACAAAACACTGAGCAGTTCATCCTCCAGGGCTTCTGCTGCCAGAATCGCTTCCCACCGCAGCAGCAGGACACTGGAAACAAAGCCATCAGCTGGGGCGTGAGGAACAGCAACCGCGACATCAGGCACAGAACCCCGACAGCAGCGCCGACAGCCTGCGCTCGATGCACAGCTTACCTGGGACACAAAACAACACCACAAGACATCAGCCTCTCATTTCCCTGGCAATGTAAAGACAACCAAAACATGTTGGAGATTGGGAGGAAAAGGCAGAACTCCATCAAATCAAAGCAGCCCTTTGAAAATCATTACCAGGAACTACTTTAGACTAGGTGAGGACCTGACCACAACCACCACACTGGGAAGGGACAGGTCAAAGGGCTGAATAATCAGAGAAGCAGCAATGAAAGCCTGTTCTGACAGAGGTATCAAGATGTTATAAAGAACCACTGGCTGCTGGGAACAATTTAATCACTTTTAGTTATTGGAGTGGCTTTTGCCAGCAGGATGACTCAAGGTCTGCAACGCCATTTGTCATGGCTTACAACTGAGAGACTGACACAGCCCAGCAAGGTCAGTGCCAGACGCTCATTGTCTGAGCCCAAGACTCTCTCAAGCTCAGTGTTTGGTGGAATCAATTCCTCTCACAGGAAGACTTGCTGTTATCTCTAGGTTCATTGTTTTACTTTTCAGAATTAAGTTATCATATACCTGAGGTCTAAAATTAAATGCATACCCACTACAGCCTACCAGAGAACAGCTCAATCAGGAAGCTGGAACAGAGGTTAAAGCAGGCAATACCAGGATATCACTTGGGAAAATAAATCTATTAGACACATTAGCTGTATCTCTGGACAAAAGATGTGATTTAGGTTTGGTAAGAAATAGTACAACAGACGCTACTCAGAATTCTCTATTCACCGAGCCCTCAGGTACCACACATGACCTGCCAATCTCCCTTTGCTCTCCTTCAGTGAGCCTCATGTCAGCTCTGAGAGTCGGTGATAATTAACTGACTGATTGCTTGTGAGACAGAAACCTCTCCCCTCATTATCTATCCGCGAGCTGTGCCTGCACGGATGGCTGGAGCAGCCTGGCAGCACTCTGGATGCTGGCCCATGGAAGGCAGTGGGAAGCCAGCAGTGGGGAGAGGCAATGGTTTGCCAGCTGCAGTCGTTCCCTTCAGCCATGCTGATGCCGTTGGGATGGCTGCAGATGGGCTGGTTTGGCTGTGGCCAAGTCAAGCTGCTCCAACAGACGATGGCTGTTCCCCATCCCCTCCCATAGAGAGGGACAACAGCAGTGATTAACCCCGGCCGTAAGGGCAGGGAAAGAGCGCTCTGAGCAAGCAAGGTCAGTGCTTTCCACTCCACACAGTGCGGAGCCCGCAGCAGCACAGTAACACCCTTCCCAACAAAGGGAGAGCATGAGGGAAGTGACAGCCTGGAGCAGCAGACAGAGCGGTCCATCTGTCCCTGGGAGAGGAAGCCAAACAACAGCAAGGAGGGAAGAGTTCAGCTTTCACCGCTACAGCAAGCACTTGATGAGGAAAGTGTTGGTCTGCTGCCTTCTCAGCCAGGCCAGTGGCTGGGAACCAGGCTGGGGAGCAATCCTGTTTCAGGAGGAGCTCTGCTGGAAGGAGCCCTCGCTGTGATCAGCCATCACTGCCCCACAGCCGCTGCAGTTTCATGTTCAAGTGCTCTGTGCAGTCAGAGGGATGGTTCCTGCTGGAAACCGAACCCAGGCCCTTGCTGTTGCCAAACCACTTCCTTCAGCGAGTTCTTTCATACATCAAAAGCTCCAGCAAAGCCCTGGCAATTGCTCCTCATGGGAAACTCAAAGTATGGCTCAGATCTAAGACCTGCATTTCTAACAGTTTTCCCACTGGGAAAAAGCAGGAGGCCAGGCTGGAGGAGCTGGAACAAGCCAAGAGATCTCTGCTATGTCCTCCAAGACGTAGCTAAAGAAGTTTCTCATCCATGCAACTAAAACCCCACATTTTGTAGTGGGATTAAAAGAGAACACTGAACACTCACATTTATTGATGTTTTCTATGTCCCCCTGTTCAGTGATGATGTTCAGGAGCCCCTCCATGAGCAGCAGAGCCTTGTGGTACCTCTGTGCACAGTCCTCTCTGTGGTGGAACATCTCATCCAGGGCTGCAGACTGTACCTACAGCAACAACCCCGTTCCAATAGGTTAACCCCAGACCAGACGCAATGGCCCCTCCACTGCCTGAGCACCTCCTTCACTCAGAACCTGCACACAGCATCATGAGCAGGAACCGTTACTGCCCAACACCCGCTCTGTGCTAACCCTGTTCCCAGGCACTGTGCAGTTATTACCATTTGCACAGCATAGCTGAAGATGAGTTTCTCTGCAGTGATGCTGTTGATCCGATCCATGAGTTTCTGTTTGTCCAAGAAGAACCTCTGGAGTCTCATATTGAGGCAGTGGCAGGATGAGACACTGGATTTGTAAAGCTCGTTCAGCTTCTTCACAACTAGAGTAAAGGAAGAAAGCGCTTTAGGCAATACTGCTAGTCCTCCCTGTGCCTCCCAATCTCTATGTACAGGACCCCAAATGAGTAACTTCAAGACAACGGGGTTATGTTCAAAACAGAAGACTGCAGAGAAGTACCTGCTGTACCAATAGGGTCTTTCTCCTTTCCTCTGTCACCTTCCCCAGTTATAAGCCTGCATGTGGCAACACTTACGCATATGCCCAGTTCACCTGAGGCCAGGTCTATTTCTGTTTCCTTCAGCCACCACAGGCAGAGCAGTTTGCACTGTGCAAGAAGTCTCATGCACCACCAGAAACAACAGACGTCAGATACAGAGCTCCTGCAGCCTGATGGGCGCTGACACGCCATGAAGAAGTACGTGACCAGTGTGTGGTAGCTGCTGGAGCTGCATGTGCATGGGCAGCACTGACTAAGCAAGGGAATCTCTCCTGGGACTCTGCCGTCCCAGGAAGAAAGGACTCTGATGCCTGTGAAAGGCCACCCCCTTTCCTGACCACAGCAGCTCGTATGAGAAGGTTACAGGATAGAGAATCAGGAATCAAGGGTGATTCTGATTAAATACCAATCCCAATCAGCAAGTGATGCCCCAGGTCTGAGTCTCCTTAGCTGCATGGCACGGCCTACACAAAGTTATGGATACAAACTCCCACCAGCATCTGATGAGTATTAACTGCTATGTGCACACTGAAAATCCCCACACGGCACTGTTCGCTCCTGGGGGAGGCAAATCAACACACACCATGACCCTGCCTCTCAGCTACTATGCAGAGGGACAGGCTCACAAGAGAGCCAGGCCCTGCAACCCAATCTAGCCTTGCTGGCAGAGGTAAGACAGCAGAGAGGCAGAGAAGAGACTGCTGTGGGTACAGACCCTGCCTGGCACACACCACCCAAGGACATTCCAGGGAAGTGTCCTGGTCGTGCTTCCCTGATTTTTCCACATACATGGGACACAAGTATCTTGAAAACCCTCTTGTCCTCACTGTGCCCCCAAAAACCTAAAGGAAACAGATTTTGTGGTGACAGAAGCAAGACAGAACAGCCTTGCTCAATTTCCACACACGGAAGGACAAATTACACTCCAAATCTAGATGCTGCAATCTGCCCAGAGAGGAGTGATTTGGGTGATGACAACTTTCCTGTTAGCCTGAACTCGTGGAAGATGTGCAGCTAAACCTGTGCCTCTTGCTCCACAGTGCCTGCCGCAAGGTCTGTGTGCTCGCTGCTTTAACTGCTATTATTTTATACCCCATCCCAAGGCAACACGAGTACTTTCAAAGACTGAGCTCTTGGGGAAGGTGGCTGGTGGGTCAAGTACTTCAATTGCTTCAGAAAGTTCCCTTGGTAATATTACAATGTAGTTTTAAAGCTGTTTTTTCTAATCACTGAATCACAGCCAGCTTGCATCACAAGCCAGCCAGTCAGATGCAAACATTAAGGCCATAACACTAACAAAGAAGTGACTCTGGCATTACCAGTATTGTACTTCCTGTGTTTTTGTTTCACTTGAAAAATCATCACTGCCAGGACAGGTCTCCATTTGCCAGCTAAGCACTTCCTAGGACATGCACTGTGTAATTAAGTTGGGCTTACTCAAGTACAAATAAGCACCTGCGACAGAGATGATCAAGGAACCAGATAAGATACATCCCCCTCTCACTAATTAGTGCTGAAGATTCTCACCAGGGCATGAGCAAGAGCTTTGGGACACAAAGTTAATGTGAAGAGAGGAACAATCTCTCAGTGTTAATAAACCCAGACCTGGTTGTACAAGGGGACATAAGAAACAAGCCCTGGACATATGAGTGGGGGTTCACACTCACTCAATCCCCTCCACCCCTTTGCCATAATTTGAACACTTCCATTCCAGAGGAATCCTCTGTGTCAGCAGCCCCTTACCTTGCTTGACAGTGGAGGAGAGGCACAGCTTGCCAGCTTTGATCTGCTCTATGGCCATCTGCAGCCCTGAGGACAGAAGCTCTGCTACTTTCAGGTACAGCACCAGCTGCTCTGCGTAGCTACAAAGCAAGCACAACAGATGATGGGACAGCAGTGAGTGTCTCGAAGGACTTCTGCTATGGGATGGAGTGACAGAGACTCGGGATCTGAGCATCTCTCCCTGGTCCTTACCTCCACTCCCGGCTGAGGAGGCTGATCTGGTCGGCCACCACACTCTCCTGGAGCTGGTACTCGGCTGCCACGGAGCTGCTCATCTCGCTGGAGCTGCCTTTAAGAGCAGCAATTTCCATCACGTAGTGGACAAAGGCCAGGGTGAAGCGGAGGCTGCGCAGGATGTCAGTGTGCTCTTGCTGTCGAAGGGATGCCGGGGTGGGGGTTACAGAGGGAACGCTGGCATGCCAGGGAGGGCTGCTCACCTAGAGCTGTGCCAGCAGCATATCCCAGCTTACAGAAACAACACCTGAGCCCCAAACCCCCCTAACACCTCTGCTTTGGGCAAGGACTCAGCCCCTGCACTGTACCAGTTCCTCCTCCCCAGTAACAGCAGGAAGCAACAGCCCCAGGCCAGAAACTTTCAGCCAGCTCCCTGGAGAAGCTGGTGAGATGTGCTCTGAAATTACATGTCCCCTTCCCAAGGAGGATCCCAGCTCTGGCTCCCACCACAGTAATGCTAGTAGAAAACTGAATGTGTGTCTGGATTTCATGAGTGACAATCTCCTGTGCTGCAGAACACTGCAAATGAAGTGTCCCAACCCCTACAGCCCTCACTTAGCTCTTGGTCTTTATATTCTCCCAGTTCAGTGCAGTGAGTCCTGGGTGAGGTTCTCTGAAGAAACAGCAAGGACAACCTTTTATCTGCAACTCCTGTCCAGCTAGTGAGGGCAGAGAGCCTCTCACACTAAGTGCTATGTTCATTTCAAAGTAGTTTTTCTTCTGCTATTACAGATCAAAGGGGATTATCCCATTTCTGAGAAGCCGCATTGCTTAAGTCACTGCGAGCATTTCTGGGAAGTCAGTGTTTGTGGAAAAACTGTGTGCTTCTGGGTGTACAAAACGACCCGCTGCCTGGATCAGATGAAACACCGCTTTTTGTAACCTGCTTGATCTTCACATACTCAGTGGCTCAGTTCCCTCAAAGGAGGCTGGGTAAGGATGTTTCCTACATGAATTTATTAAACCCCTCCTAGTCCTCAAGTTCTGCAAGCTTTTGTTTTGCGTTCACTGGCTCAGCACTGGGCTGCTAAGGCTGCTTTGACTATCTGAATTATGAATCTCTCCTCCCGCTGTCGTGCTGCCTGGACCGTCCAGTATGGTAAGGAAGTGTTACCTCCATCTTCCTCTGTTTTCTTTAAGAGCAAAGGAGCAACCTGGAGATTAAGCAATCACCAAGTCATACAACAAGTTTGTGGCAGAGCAGGAAACCACTGAGATCTCACAGGCCTCAGCTTGGTATCTCTATCCAATGCACAGTCCTTCCTCTCCACTTACACAATCAGCTTCTGTTACTTATCCTGGCATTTGTGCCATCATTTGGCATCATAGGAGTCTTTCTTTCTGTAGCCATCTGTATTGTGTTTTTAGAACACTGCAAAAGAAACTAAACCCTCTAATTTGCCTTGTCTGCACCTAAAGAAACTTGCAGAAGATGGAAGAACTGCCCATCTGAATACAACAGCTTTGCCCAAGATAAACAAGGGCGCTCAGACAGTGGGATTTTATGCCCTGAAAGCATCAGCAGAAACCAGAAAGCCTGCCAGGTTTGCACTGTGGCCAACTCCACAGGGCACAAAGGGGTCTTGAAATACACTGTAAAAGCTTTGTGATATGCAAATGGATTATTGTGCTCAGCAGGAATGATGACTGAACCCAAATGACTCATTACAGACAGAAGCTGAGTGCTGTTAACAAGATCAAGTTGATATTTCCTTAGGACACTTCAGTCCAGTGTCCACAGTGGTGGCAGCTGGCAGGGGTCCACACTTCTGGGCTCTCACACAGGTAGGATGCTCACTTAAACTCACTACCATTGTGATCACACCAATGTGAAAATCCTAGCCCTTTGGCTCTGCAGGTAATTAAGCAAACGATGCAATTCAATGCATAATTAACAACAACAACAACAACAACAAAGATCTAAATCAAACCTGAAGTATAAGAGCAAACCCACATCCTTGTAAAAAAGGATGCATTTCTCTGCGGCTCTCTAGGGTTTTTTAGCAACACCAGCAAAAAGCAGATACAATGAGCCTTCCCCAGCCACAGACAGGCCAAGGAGGCATCACAAGTAGACCTAAAAATGTGCCTGAATCTGCCTCCCACCTCTGCTGAGAACGGGCAGCCTGACCTACATTTCAAATATATCTCAGCTACAAAAGCATTTGCTCTGCTTCAGCCCGCAGAGAAGGGGAGCCTGGCAGCCTTTCAGCGCCACAATCCAGTTCAGCTGTTCTGGTGCAGAATATGGTGTCCCCCCAACCCCATCTGTAACACAAGTGTCAGGTTTACTCTAGTTCAGATTCTTTCAGCTGAGGCTTTATCACAGCCTGACTCCCAAGTGCATGTGGGAGGCAGTATATGATATACACTGAGCTACTCATGCTCTCAAGTCAGCTATGTCATGCCTTTTATGAAGGGAAAAAGCCCAAACTAGCCAGGTTTTCTTCAGAAGCTATTCATACAGGATGCACCAGATGTTTCCAGCCAGCAATTTCAGCTTTGGAAATGGGTGACTTTTAACCCTGGGCATGAACTAAATAGCTTGGCAGCAGACTCTAAAGTCACCACGCAGAACATGCCCTGGCCTTTCTGAGCACTGCACTGGCCTTGGTGTCTTTGAAACCACTTAGCTCCATCTTGGGAAGCAAACCCCTTGGCTTTAAACATGGAGTTATCTGACCTCTGCATGTGCTTTACTTTTACTCCTCCATCCTTTGCCCATGATGTACCCACCTCCATGAGCGTCTCTTCGGGCAACTCTGGTGCCTCAAATGTAACAGCCCCTTCCAGGTTGGCAGTGATGGGATCAGCAAAAGCATACCGGAGACTTGAGGGGCCTTCTGCAGCATCCCCACCAGTTCCCACTGCCAAGTGCCTGCCGGTGAATGAGCCTCCTGAACTGAGTGAGCTGGAAGACCCCACTGGGAAGAAAAACAGGCAAAGGGATTACTGAAGGTATTAGCAGTAGGTCAGCAGAGGGGACAGTCCTGTAGGATCCAGGATCCTGGATCTGATAGGAGCCAGCAACAAGCACTTTGGAGGAGAACACAAGAATTCTTGATGCAGAGTAACCACTCCCCAACATAAGCTCCTCAGTGACTTGGGTAGACCAGCTTAGGAGCTCAAGCAGATTTAACATACCTTCCACAGTGTCTGTTGGTTATGGGGATAATTATTTCTTTTCTTACCCAAACCCTTTCTGAATCCTGCAGTGATTTCCTGAGCTGATGCTTATGATACACCACCACAGCCAACGATCAGCATGGTTGGAACCCCGGCTCCCTATCACTGGGCAAGCACCTCTGGTAAGTGAGGGTTTTATTATGGTTTCAAAACACCAACCCCTTAGATATAAACCAGGAGAGCTTTCCATTACATACCCTGCATTTCTGCTTCCCCCTCTTTACAAATAAGAAGCTGGGCAGAGAATAAGTGACTTCAGCAGAGTCAGGACCCTAACCTCAGGATTCTGGAGAACCAGTATGTACGGTGTCCATCAGACAATCTCCTCATCATCATCTTTCTCCCTTCTTGACCACTGAGTCCACCCTAGCAGCACACTGCATATAAAAGATGGACACTTCAAAAGGAGTTTGTCTCAGGGTATTCATAATATATTCAGCACTCCAGAGGGTTTTATATCCACTGACACAAAGAGTTATGCTCTGTCTCACAGGATGCCAACACCAGCTACAATACTCTGCTAACTCTACCAAGGCAATATTCTCCGCTGTCACTGATCCTTTGGAGGGAGATGTTTCTCTTCCACCCATGAATTTAATTTGCTGCCCTACCCTGCCTTCAGAAGGTTCAGCAATATAATAACGCACAACTGATCTGCAGAGAGGCACAGACTCCTCTCCTCCCTGTTGGCAGCTGTGCTTCAAAGCAAAGTGGATCATCAAAGACCGGCAGAGCATTGTCAGATCTTTCAGAGAGAGGGAAGGACCAACAACACCACATTCTGGACACCCTGTAATTCCGAGAGGTTGTTTGCAGAAGTTGTTCTGATGACTCATGAAAAGGCTCTGCCTTTGTATCCATCAAGAGATCTTACTCATGGCTTGTCCAAGCACTCAGGGTGCAGAGTTTCAGCTTGCAAAGCTCTCCTTTTCACTATTAACTTTGTGCATTAACTATAACATAAGGAGTTATTTCACAGACCTAATAAACAAAGTATCAAGCATCAGGCAGCATTGCTTTGACTGCCTTGATCTAATGCTGTGTATGAACTGTAGGTTCACTATTCAACAGCCATCTCTGAGATCTTGACTGCCTGGCAGACCCTTAAGCATCTAAATATCAATCTGCTAAAAACTGGTGCTTGGATATGCTTCCAAATTGCTATTACCCCCACAAAAGCAATAGAGGAAGTCTGAATTCTCTATTCATAACACTGCAGTAGTAGCTACAGGCTGCAGGCAGGATAGTAACCCCACTGTGCTACAGGCCCATCAGACACCTTGGAAGAGTGTCTGCCCTACAGAGCTTACCCTCTAAATAGACGAGACAAAGAAAGAATTATGGTCCCAACTTCCCAGACAATCAGGGATGTGAGTGGTTTTAGTTATGATGGAAATGCAAGCTATACCCAGGAACAGAGCCCATGTGTGTCCCCATCCCAGTCAAGCAGCTTATTGTGGTTACATCCAAACCTTCCTTGCAGTAATTAGCAACAACAGAGCCAACAACATTCAGATGAGGACCCAAAAAAGCCAGAAATGCCAATAAAGGTGTCCAAATATTTTCTTAAACTGAACACAGACTCCGGCTGCCAGACACAGTATCCCAAAAGGGCCAACTGCCACAGCCTCAGCTGCTGGCTGATGAGGCCAGAGCACTGGGTACCTCAAACGAAGTATCGGTCAAGCAGGAGTGCATTTCTCAATCCCCATCTCAGGCAGCTCAGAGCATAAGTTAACACCGCTAGTACCTGCACACACAGAGCCATACTGGCCCTTTCCTGACAGTACTTGTGCACTGAAACTGCTCAGCACAGATGGTCACACTTTTTATTCATAGCTCATTCAAAACGATCAGAACGCAACACAAACTTTACATCTATTGACCTATCAGCAACACTGGGTCTACGAACAGCTGCAGCATCATTCCTGATCAGAGAGCAATGAAGTAATACAAGAGTTTGTCTGTCCCCTCCAGTACTGGAAATCCACTATCTGGCATTAGTCCTTTTGCCAGTGCAGTCACCACCAGTAACTGTGGCTGGCAAGAGCCAGCATGAGAACCTCAAAGGCATTTAGACCAGCTGAGCACCATGGACTGCCCTGCACAGCCCTCTGTCACCACCACTGTTCAGCACCAAGGAATTCAACACATTGCTCTGCCCCCGGCATTCCCACTGGAACAGGCAGGTAGGTATCAGCCCTTTACCTGAAAACATCCTGGTCCTCGTGGTCTGTGGGGGGGTTGTTCCACTGGGAGGGGATCCAACAGTAAAAACCACTGGGGATGGGCTGGCAGAGCCCCCAGCCCGGGCACCAGAGTGCAGGGTCCCTCCGTAAGCACCTGAGGGAGCTGGGGAGACAGTTGAAAGGTGCAGACTGGCATTACAGGAAAGTTACTCAGAGCATGGTGTGCCTCACCCAGCGGTTCTGCGCTCCTGCAGACTCTCTTGGGACGCAGTGGCTACCAGCAAAGGCCAGTGCTCCCTTTGGAGGCATCATCCCCCACGAACACAACAGGACAGGCTGGCACGGACTACAGGACACAAGCCTGGCAGCATCACGGCACTGCTGCAGCTGTTCTTCCCTGCTCACTTCCCAGCCTGCAAGCCCAGGAAGACCCACCCTTGCAGAGCCGCCATTCATACTCGAGCTGCCTGGCAGAAAGTCCCCACTTCCACAAGTTATCGCATTCAGAAGGGGCCAAAGAGGAAGCCCTGCCTACAAAAATCACACGACTAGCCAACAGTTACACAGCACACATAGCCCACAGACCTTCGAGCGCTCCAAAGAAGAAAGCAAACATCATTACACTCCTCACACACTGCAGCCACTTCCTTTGCCAAAAGCCATCAGAAAAGGAGACTCCCACTTGTAGGAAGCATGTAGGCAAACTGTTCACCCCAGCCCAGGATATCCAGCCAGATTTGCCTGGCCTTCCCACCTACCTGCAATTTCCATTGGCTTCTCATTGTTCAGGCTGTCATTGCTGCCAGCTTCTGAGATCTGTGCCCCAAAGGCTGCCTTCAGAAGCAGGTCAGTGAGCCTGCCTGTGCTCAGAGATCTAAAAGGAGGACACATAACATGACACAGAAAGTCAAGAGGAGCAATGTTTTGGCTACCTTCCTCTCCACTTTGTGTCATTCCCGGCTCACAACCACTTAACACTACACAGTGAACAGTCTGGAGCTGAAATAACCACTCTTCCTCTTTCAACAGAGCACCTGAAGCACCTCCTGCTACTTGTAGAAAGCATGCAACTACTGTGACTAACTGCAGTAATGCAAGTACTGACTACAGCATTATTACAACACAAGTTTTCTTTGATGGAAGATACAGAAATCAGCATCAGAGGACTCCTCCAGGTTACTGGAGAAAGCTGCAGTAACACTAACACCCAAGTGACTTTGTATCCTGCAATACTGGTGACATTCTGCACCTGGCTTTCAAACACATCTCTGGTTTGATGGACAAGGAACACCCATAACACCCTCTCATCCATGACAGAGCAAACCACACATCTGCATAATTGCAGGGAGTCCGGTCTAGTAACAAAATCCTGCACCCCTTCTTGATGAAACCCTGCAACATTAGTGTTAGATGGGATTTGAAATCTGCCCCATCTGTCCTGCATCAGGGAATGAAGCACCACTGAATAAAGCAGAGGCTAGCTCACCTGCCCTTGATCTCTTCCACAGGCCTCAACCCCAAACCAGTTTGCTGGCAGTGGAAATGACCCATCTCCTTCAGATCTGGCAAGGTCTTATTCCGCGTCGGAGTCACCATGACCCCCTGGTGGGCCAAGAGGGTGAGGAGATTCTGGGAACTGGGGGTTTTGGGAAACTCAAATGGGGACACAGCCTGAGAAGAACAGGAAAAACAGAGACCCATCTTTAAAACAAAGGAGGAAGCTTCCCCTCACCCCCCATTATTTGCCAAAATTAAACCGTATGCTTAACAACCTAAGGAGGTGGAAATCCCACCCCACCCTGTTACTTGTCCCCAGTCCCAGAAAGACTAAAGTGAAAGGACAACAAACTGCTGAAAACTTGTCTCAGCCTAAACATAAGCAGAGAAAATGCTGTCCCAGCCCTGCACTGGACACCAGGTTGTCCCCCGCTCACCCATCTCTGCTGGGCATTCCTCCTGGACACACAATTGCACCACCAGCCGAGTCGCTGTGTGCAAACCAGCCCAGGCACTGCAGCTCACTGATACACTTCTGCCTAATCTGGGCAGCTCCTTTTCACTGCTGTTTAAAACCCTGGCCTCTGCTCAGTGCTGCCAAGGGAGATCTGTCCAGTAAGAACCAGGAAGGATACTACCCCATTTCACACAGATCACTAAACAGCCCTTGAAGGAAAGCGAACAAGCGGTGATAAATCCAGGTCAGTTATCCCAGCAGCAGTTCATCCCCAAATAACGCCAGCAGATCAAACTGTGAGAAACCCAAAAGCAGCCTCCTTGACATACCTTTGTAGGGGAGCCCACTATAGTTGGTAAAGGGCTTCTCTGCATGAACTCAGAGAGCTTTGGTGAGGATCTGAGCTGCCGGCAGTGCTGCAAGCCATGAATCTGCAGAGGCTGGCTGACTGGGGTATGACCGAAGTGAGCAACAAGAGGATCAGAGTGCTGCTTGGTTATCTTCTGCCGGCAGGAATGCAAATCCGACAGGTTGGGAGCACTGTGGAGCCGGGAGCCCATCCCTCGAGAAGAGTGTTCAGGTACTGAGGAACCTGGAGGGCCCAAAGTTAACAAACCACATCATTTTCTGGTTCTAACATGAAACACCTGATCCCAAGATCAGGGTTCAAACATCTCAAACTCAAACACCTGCATCAAGCTCAGACATCTACAGACCAAAACCTGCAGTGGGTGGCTAAGGATGGCACTCTGATCAGGGCCTGATCAGCTTTTGACTCTAAAGGAGGAAGAGACATGAACAGGGAAACAAAGGTATAGCTTCTCTCCTTCACTGCAGCCCTTAAAGAGAAAGGGACCTGACTGTCATTGCTCAGCAGCACAGAAACTGCACACCAAGCAGGTCACCTGGCAGAGTTGCTGTTGGGGGTTTTGAGATGCTTTTCCTTCGTTCAATCCATTGACTTTAAAGTCCCGAATTCAAGGTTTTGGGACTCGGGGTCTATGAGCACTGGAAGACACTGGCATGGCAGGAGGATTGGAACTAGATGATCTTAAGGTCCTTCCCAACCCTAACGATTCTATGATTCTGTGATGGGATGTGAATGGATCAACCCCAACACCCACCAGCACACAGAAATCCTGGCTGGCCAAGCATCCAGAGAAGCTGCCAAACGAACATATGCAACCCTGAGTACCCTGAGACTATGGTTCTGGCCTTATCCATAGGAATAATGAAGGAAGGTAAGGACTAATGAACGCACCAGCGACAGGAATCCGGCTTCTCACATCTGCTCCAAGAGAAGACGGGACAGCAGTCTGGCTGGGCTGCTCTGGGATTGTTCCAACTTTGAGAGAACACAATGAGAAAAAGAAGTTCATTCAGTATTAAGTTTCTGTAGGCAGTGACAACACTGTGCACCACCTGTTTCACAGAAAGATGCTAGTAATCTTTTCCATCTTCTCAGCCCTAGCTGTGTAGTGAAAAGATCAACAACTCCTGTAAAAGGAGGGAAAAACCCTCTTTCTGGTATTAGTTCGGTATATTTTAGTCTGACTTTGCAGTGGTATTAACTCAGAGGAATAGAATATGAATATTCTGCATTTCTCCACCATCAGAGACTAACAAACATAGGATTGGAAACAGCAGGGATACAGAATAGTTTGTTACGTCAGAGTCTGTGCCTTTATTAAAACCAGCAAATTGCATCAGTTGCACACTGGGGTTTTTCTTATCCCTTTCCACATGAACTGCTTGTTTGCATCTGCATCAGGCCACTGGATATTCAGACACTACTCTTCAGTCTGAATAGCAAAATTCAAGCGCTTCCAAAGCTGCTCAGAATTTTGCTCTGACAACAATTGCCTTATATTATTTTTCCCACCCCATCCTGAGCCAGTAAAAAGATACTTTGCACTTACAGAAGCCCCCTTCAGAGGGCAGCAAAATGTTTGATGCAGACACCAAAACAAAGCTTGCCTCTCCTGGGGCTAAGAGGGATCCTCCTCTCCAGCTTACTGAGGCCAAAACACTTGTCAAATAATCTGCTGAGAAGAGCCAAGGGAGAACACAACGATCTGAATTCCCTAGTACCTGGCAGCAGGAAAGGGGCACATGATTTTATTAGGGCAGCAACATGTCAGTTAACATCTTACCTTGCGGTGATGGCATAAATGGCTTGGCACCGCCAAAGGAGAGCTTTCTAGCGCTGGGCACAGATCCATGCTCTCCAGGATAAGGAGGGGAAGCACCAGTTTTAGGAAAACCAAGAGGACTTGTACTGCTAGACCTCCGGACCGTACCAGACCTTATAGGAAACAACAGCAGAACACAGGTTACAACAGATGCCAGTGAGAAGAGCAAGAACAGTACCACAGACACACACACAGAGCTACTTCCACAGAAGGCAGAGCTTCATGACTGTTTATCCTGGATGAAAATCCCACTTTCCTAGGGCTACACCAATACAGATTAAGATAGT
Organism: Psilopsiagon aymara; assembly: GCA_024733675.1. Lineage (NCBI taxonomy): Eukaryota > Metazoa > Chordata > Aves > Psittaciformes > Psittacidae > Psilopsiagon > Psilopsiagon aymara. Next base: position 20,326 of record JANRGW010032627.1, read on the forward strand.
AATCCTTGTTCTTGAGAGTTTCGATCAAAACAAGATGGACTGAATGAGAAGAAGAAAGAATGACATTAATTTAGCAGTACAGGAAAGCCTGTAATTTTTCAGAGTCACTTTTAGATGCTTTCAAGTTTCTACATCAATCCTGAACACAGCACAGTTTCCTGTCCTGCCACATCCAGATGTTTATTTTAGGCAATCTCTTCAGAACACCCTGAGAGGGCTTTATTCAAGCCTCCCTCCTGTGCTGAGCCACTTGCCCTTTTGTCAGAGCAGCCTGTTAGGTAGAAAGCTCTGTGAGCGCAGGCTGCAGGATGTGGAGGTAAGCTGTGCCAAAGGCACTGCTCTGCAACACAGCTTTGACTCAAATCAGAAGTTACAGAGCAAAATAGAGCCATGTGTGACCTGAAACAGGTCACTGCTACCCAGAGGAAGTTCTTTTGGGGCTGGACAGTCAGAACTGCCTGGGCTCCAAACTCCTTTAACTCCTTGTGAAGCCTGACCTTAAGGAGTTACAACTGATCTGAACAGCCCACATACACAGGTACTTAAGTGTTACCCTGCTGCTAACATGAAACAGAAGAGGAACCTAGGCCAGCAGGAAAGCGAGTACATCCGCACCATCACTCTGGAGAGAGCCTGGATTATTGTACATCAATTATTTCTCAGTAATTTAATGTTTTCACCACTCATTAGAACACACAAGCTAATGTTTATTTACCGAAACGTCATTCTGCCTCTCCAGGCTCCTTCTAGATTCCCATTACTCTCCTCTCTATGAGAAAACAGTCTTTTCATCAAATCCTTTATTCTACTCTCAATTTGGAAACATTTTTTCTCCTGTTAAAAGAACATCAGCCTCAGCCAGTAGGTGGTTTTCTGGACAGCAATCAACAAATATGATGAAAAATCCCCCTCTGTGCTCAAACCACTGAAAGATGCTCTCACCAAGGTATCCTGCCTCCCCTCCCAGTGACACAGCATTAAGCTGTCCATATGCATCTGAACAGGAGGAACAAAGACATCGGTTTTGGCAGTGCACGCAGGGCTAGCTACATAACCCAGGAGTGGCAAGGTCATCCTGCTGAAGCATCAGTACATCTAACTCAACACCACTACAAGGTGTATGTTTTACTTCATGCCACATTTCAGAAAATTAATAGATAATAATAAATCTATTTCAGTAGCTGAGATTTGACCCTGCATCTTCCATATGTTACTATATTTTGCAGCCAAGTGAATCCACGCTGTATTCACATGCTTGGAAAAAAAGGAAACCCTTTAAAATTTCAACCTAAAAAAATCACTTCTCTTCAGGTTGCTCTCTGCAGTGCATGGCCCTGAAGCAAAATGAATACACAGTAAGGAAATGGACACCGGCAAGGTGAAAAGAAAGATACCTGGATATTCGATGGCATAAAGAATTGCTGCCCCATTAAGCCTCCAGAATATGAGCCATCCAGAAGGCTGAATATTACCTATCAGGATCTTGCAGGTAAAAACAACAGCTGACTGCTGCTGCTGAAAGATGTGGAATGTCAAATGTCACCCTAGGATGGGATAAGCAAGCAAATGAGCAGGACAGGTGATGCGGCCAAAAGTAACCACACATAATAACCACCTCAACAAGCGACATATCCATCCACCACCAGGCCACGTTACACAGACATACACCCGCCAGTCAGATGACAGTGGTTAAATTCAGAACCAGAGTGTACGTCAAGTGACTTGGCAAACATGACGAGGCACTTGGCTGTAATGGGCCTATCTGGTACACCTGTTGGAAAAGTAGAATCACATACTAAATGCTTGATGAAGTTTTCTCCTTCCATTCCTGAAGGGTGTCTACTGAATTTGCTGATTAGAGGAAGTGATGGTGAGAGAGAACTATGGCTTCCTGGGGCAGAAAAAAGCACGCCACCAGAGATGTTGAGAAGATGCTAAAAGCAGGCTGTGAATCATCCTGATTGTGTCCATTCCTCGAGTTCCTCTGCAGGGACGATGCTAATCTCAACGTTGCACAGTGGTGACTAGAAGTTGCAAAACATGACAGTTTGATCCCTGACTGGTAGCTGCAGGCAGTGAACCTGAACTCAGCAGCCTGTCACCAGGTCTGAGGTAGGCATGACATGCCTTGGTGCATCCTCTGCACCTTCTCCAGAGTTCTAACTTTCACATGGGTAACCAGGACTCTTTCGTGAGTTCCAATACTAAGAGGGTCCACTGGTTGTGCTGTAAAAACCACAAGGAACACAGGAAACAGGAAGGAGCTCACTACAAAACCTGCTTCACACTTAAAGAAGTGAGCGTAAAATAGTATTAAAGTAACACTGGCACAAAACAATCTCTGCTGATCCCTGATTAATACCAACACATCATGTCTCTACTTCTGGGTCTACTTTGAATAAGCCTTATCCTGAATTAGGCTGGCTGAAGCCCAAACTTCTACTGACCTAGGTATTACCTTACTTCTGAAACCTAAACTTTAACTAATCCAGATACCAAAGCAACTCATCCAAAAAAGACATGACATCTCATAGACACTTCTGTCTGAATACTCCTGCTGTTCAAACTCCTTAAGAGCCTGTACGAGTTTTCTTCCAACCAGCTGTCAACTTAGATTTCAAACCTCTAAGAGCCAGGAATTATATGTGAGAAGAGACAGAAGCCCTCTATGTCTTGGATGAACAGGGCATTACCACCGAACCCAGGACAGCTCTACAGCTGAAGGCATCTGAGTCTTCCTGATGGCCTTCAGAAAACATGCTCTGCCTCACAGACATACATTGCTCATGGTTTAATCACTCCTGGCTGCATAACCACATTAATATGCAGCTCGTGTAAGACACATCATCTGCGGTGTGACTGGCTACAGGAACTAATTGAGGTGAAGCCAGGTAAGTTTTGTAGCCCCATCCATTTTAGTTGTTTATCTCAACTTTTTCCTTTTATAAAGACGTTTGCCATACGGGTGGCGTTCTCTGCTTGGACACCCAACTCATAGCTGGCATGGGAGAAGCTGTCAGTCTCGAAGGGGCTCAGTCTGCACTGAAAGCTCACAGCAGCTGCCTCACAAACACGCACACAGACAAAATTTACAGTACATGGTAACAAATGAATCTCAACACCACAAAAAAAAACCCAAACCTAGGTTACCACATAACACACACCACATTGGCTCCCTGCAGCAAGTGGCTCCTCCTGAACCCATTTGGAGGTACAGAGAACACACTGTAAAGCAGTTTGCTTTACAGCCCCCACGCTGTAACACCAGAGCCCCAGCACTTACCGTGGAGAGGCGTATTGATTGGGAGACTGCAGGTTCTGCTCAATCCGCCGGTAGTTGTGAATCTGCGTTGGGACCGGAATGGGCACGGAGTGTCCGTACTTGCTGCTGGAAAAGTGAGCTGGCCGGCTGTTGAAGACAGACAAAGAAAGCCTCTGTAGAGGGTGGGCCTTCAACCAGGTAATTGGAGGTTTTATCTTTGTAGGGCTATTGTACACAGGAAGCATCCCCTTGGCTGTGCTCAGGTTGTGGGTTTATGCTGGGAGGTGGTTCAAAGTCATATCAAAGGGAAGTGGCTCCACACACCTCCTGAAAACACGCACCTTTCTTCCAGCACAATTCCCACCCACAGAGCAAAGTTAAAACATACACCCAAGTGCACCACTCCCTCCAGGAAAACTGGAGCCCTGTTATTTCAGGCCACAACTGGCCTAAATCCCAACAGCTCAGATCCACAGCCAAGGAGCACATCATTGAACAGAGTCTAAATGTTCATGGCTCACAAAGGACACCAGCAAAGATTTTGCTGCCAAGAGCTACTTCCGACTCATGCAGAGGCACTGCTGCAGCAATGGCATCTCCATGAAAGTCTCAGCATGCCACAAAGGGAATACAGAGTATTTGCAACTTAACTACTGGGTGGAGAAGACAACTTGGGAGAGAATAAATCTGGGGGGCAGGAGTTGGTATCTATGTACCCATCAATGTCAGCCAGAATATCACACACACAAAATGGGATGGCCCATTATGCAAACTTCTGACTTTCTAGTTCTATCCAGGCAAGTTAAACAGCTCACATCTGATATCTATTCCCCCAGATGAGGAATAGTTTTCCCTGTTACTCTTAGCCTGTACCATGCTATACACAAACCTGTGCCATACAAAATCCATGCAAACACCACATTCAACTAACTAGCAGCCTGAAGTCTTTTCCCAAAGGCTCTAGAATTCTAGGATTAATTGCCATGGTGATGCTATTTACAACTGCCAACACCAATTGCAGGGACACTGCACAGTTACAGAAAGATCTTATCGGTAATGAAGGCTTCTCCCCCACTGTTAATCAAAGACACAAGTCTCAGGTTTGCTTGAGAAGCAGGAAGCATCACATCCTCCAGCCTATCACTTGGAGCAGAGGTGTTTTACATAAGATGAAAGGAGACAGTTAATTCAGCAAGAACATACACGCATGCATGGGAAAAAGAGAAGAGCTTGTGACTTATTTTGCTCTTCAGAGCATCCCATGACCAGAATTCCTTATTTTGGGAAGGGTCGGTAGCACTCTGCTTTACAGTGACAGCGTTGAACAAAGCTGACCTGCAGGAAAGTGTCCTCAGTTCTCCACATTATGAACACTCCTCCAACACAAGAGAGCCAAATAACTGGAAGAGATCTTTCAAGGCTGACAGATCAAAAAGTTCTTCATTCCTCTCTCAAGAGGTTTACTAAGTTTTTAAGTTCTATATATTCTTCTTTGTCTGCTCTTATTTCTTCCACCAAGAGAACAGACTCTTAATCTGACATTTGCTTCTAAAAGGCAGCATGGAAGCCTTGATTCTTCATTGACATGCAATAAACCAAAGGCAATCAAAGTAACTGACTGCTTAGCAGAAATGTGAGGCTTTGGTGTCTCTGCCTTCCATCAATGTAAGACATGGTGTCAAGACAGACACAAAGTGAACAGAGCTTTAACTAAGAAATCAGAGGGTTCACATCAAGCTTTGTGCATATCCTGATTTTCAGCAACATTTCAGGTGCTGTCTTTTCCATCTGGTCAAAAGCCTTTGGAGGAAAAGCAGTTTTCAGGTGAAGGGATCCTTCCCAAAAGTTATATCAAGTCCTCATAGGAGGCAGATTTCTCCACAAGGTGCAAGTTGCAAAAGAAAGTATCCAAATGAGGTGACATACACTAAACCTGCTAATTGGCCTCAAGCCTTAAAGACTACAGGTGACCATAAATTTGCAAAGATCAAGAGGTAAAGCTGGGACGTGGAGTTTGGTTACGTGGCAGTAATTAAAAGCTCTTTGAAAATGGTATCAAATCCATTGCTGTGGGATGCACCCAAGGAAATTCTCTTCATTAGACTTCCTAAACATCTTCAACAAGGAAGTGATAAAACCCATAACATTCCAAACACCCCAACTATCAGAACATTTTAAATCTGCCTAGTCCTTACCCTCTTAGTGAAGGACAAAGAGAGCTTCTCTAGAGCACACTGCGACATCCTGAGGAAAACTTACTGCTGGCCACTCTAAAATAGCCTTTGCTTTCTGTCCTAGTTGGAATGCATCCAGCATTGCTTCTAGCCTACAGCCACACATGAAAAGGAGAGCGGCTGCTTCCCAGTGAGCGAACACAGACAGAAAATCAGGAGTCCTCTGTGCCATCGAAGCCAAGTGCTGAGTCAAAGGGCCTCACGACATCGGCATTGAAGGGCACTGAAACCCATGTTAGGAGTAAGGGCATACCTGGGTGGCACCACTTCAAAGCACTTTCAGGGGACAGATCAAAGATCATGCTTTACACTCTGGATTTGGAGTGACTGCTCCTGTCTTTCATTATTTATGTCTTACTTGCATCCTGGACAGGGTAGGAAGTAACTTTTCAGTGTTTCTTCAAAGCAGCTGTAAGTGGGAAGTAGCACTACAGGGGTTGGGATCTGCTCTACAGAAGCTGCTGGGAATGAGTAGAAAAGACAGAGCAGAAACACGTTCAAACTGGCTGCTGGCACTGACTTGCCACCTTATGATCCAGTGGAATTCAATGAGGCCAGTTTGGTGCAGGCAGAGAAGAGCAGTGCAAAGTAGGCAGCGTTTTCAGTCAACCTTCTTGAATTTCCAATCACTACTGTCCACAAACAAGGACAAATCCTTTCTTTAGTAAAGACTGATCCTCAGAATGCAAAAGAATCAGTTAAGGAATAAGCTGTTAAAAAGCTTAGCAGGCGATGTCATAAGAAGCCTCATGCAATTAAACTCCACACTGTGGTACATGCTTGCCAATTAATCTGATCACGTCAGCAAGGCTTTGAGCTATATTCTTCTCCTTTAAATTTATATGCTTTGAGGCTATATTTTGTCATTTTCTGGGCTCCATTTATGTGACGAGTGTGTCAGCACACAGCCTGGGACTACATCTCCTTCTTAAGAAAGATTTCAGGGATATCCATCTCCTAGCGTGAAACCTCCTTCAACTGTCCTCCCCCAATAGCTGCCAGCCTGACAGAATAGAAGATGAAAGCTGTCCTGCTTCCCCAATAGGCAAGAATGAGATGGAAAGGAACACCCTCAGTTCCCTGTGAGCTAAGCACATAGCCTAAAGCTTCAAGCTCTAGAGTCATGGGATCCCCTTCCACAGACCATTAACATTTTCTGAACACAAACATATCTGGACCTGCTGCTGGTGCTGGGCAGCTGGTGGTGTGTGTGGCACACGTTACCTACAACATTTCTAAAGGCCAAAGCTGGGTTTATAGCAACTGGTTTAGCTGAAATTAAACCTATGACCATGCCTGTTTCCACTTGTTACTCCTACTACTGCATCCTCTGTTGGCAAACAAGGCCCATGTAGTAGCATTACTTTATACAGACATAATGCAAGGAGCTTTTCAGATCTTCAAGCAAACTACAAACAACTACACAGGCCCAGATGTATCCTTCACAGCAAGGGCAGATGAGCAACACTCCTCCATATTTGCCCAGTAATTCAAGTCCACTGTAATTTCAACCTTAGCTAAAGGGTTGTGCTCTAATCCACTACATGAATTTACAAAGAGGGGTCTTTAGCTGCAATACTCACCACCTCTGCAAGGTGAGCACAGAGGGAATCAGTAGTACATACATGCCAGTGGAGTACATATACTTTTTGCTTGAGAATAATAGCTGGCCCCACATGGAACAAAGTTAGCTCCTGCTCTACTGTTCTCTCATAGCCCCTCCTCAGGGCCAGAAGAGAGAGACAGGCTCTGTATTTGGGACTGATCAGTGCTCAAGGCTGGGGAGTTCCTCCTGGATGTTTCTTGTTAGCCTTTAGTTAAAGGAGAGATGTGGATCTTGTCCAGCACGTCATCTGTAAAATCCCCTTCTGCAAGTCAGTGGGTGTTCAATTAATCAGTGTTGCACAGTCACACCGAATAGTCTTACCTGGATGGGCTGGGAGAACTGCTGTACGGGGGTGAAGGAGATGGCGTCCTTCCCTGGCTTTCCAAGCCTGCTGAAGTCACCAGAGAACTCCTGAGGAATGACAGAGAGAACCCAGCTGTCAGAGTATGGGAACCAGCCCTTCTCCCTTCCCTGGGATCCTGCCACCAGGCCTGCTGAGCCTAGGAGCCTGCGGGACTGTCATGCTGCCCACGTGCTCTCTAGTATTCAGGTGCCACATGCTGATGATCAAACTGAAAATGGTCACCACCAGGCAGGTGAGTTATCCCTGAAACACATCTTCCCTCCCATCCACCAGAACCCAAAAGCCCCTAATGCACACTATGCTCCAGTGGCTAAGTGATTTCAGTTGCTTTGGTGGTCTTACCCACTGTACATCAGGCTGTCTTGCACTGGTTTCCCTCCTGCAGCCTCAGCAGTTAAATCACCTGAGGAACAAGGAAGTGCACAAACAGATTAATACAACATAATTTTCTTAAAAAACTTTATACATTCAGAGCAACTGAGGTTTGGGTGGAATTTCCTGCTCCTCCAAGACCTGCTGAGCTGCTTCTGAACCAGCGTTCTGCAGAACACATGTGGGCTGATGCTCCTGTGTCATCCTTAGACCCTGGTTTTGGAAAATTTATGCTGAAAGGAAGGGGGACAAAACCTGACAGAATCATTTGGGACAACAGCCATATGCCCACTTGGTGCAAGCAACTGGCTGCTGTGAAAGAAGACAGTGGCATACATTGCACATAGGGCTTTGAAATACCTGTGCCTTAAGTGGCAAATACCCAGGGCAGGCAAATGAGCTGGCAGCAGGATACACAACATGGGACAGTCTGTGCCTTTGCCAAAGCATCTGAACAGTGGAAACATGACTAGCACAAGACAAGTGTGTACTGGTCCCATCACTGCTCCCAGGAAATACATAAGCAACACTCCGCTCCTCCTTGTCATAGGATTGCAGAGCAAACATTGCACAGTTCTACCCCTCCAAATTGATGTTTTAATATAAGTAGTGCAATGGGAGAAGGAAGAATCACAGCATTTACCACCAAGTTCCAACTCAGCAAAGCATCATACACATGGTCAAGGTTAAACAATATCCTTCTGCTGGTTAAGAAAGAACTTGTGCATGGATATACTTCGACATGTGGCTGAACTGGGGCCTTGGCCCCTATGGACACAGGTATTTTCAAACAATTCCTATCAAAGTACAAACACATGAAGATGTTAAATTAATGTTTGAAGAAAAATCCGACATATTTTAGTTCTCCCTTAGGGACTTTCTCCAGTGTGGAAATCTTGTCTCGGACTGTGACATTAGGTGAAGAGAGAATGACATGGGAATGGCTTCTGTGAGAGAAAGACATTTCCCTGTGAGCCCACTTATCTTCTTTTCCAGCTGGATTTCCAGGTTCAATCCCTTCTTGAGGTCCCTGAGTAATCTTTCCTCTCAAATCCTATCTTTGAAGGTAATTACAAAATATCCTAGGAACCCAGCCTGTGAGACAGATGTTCTCTTCCAGCTTGATAACAAAACCATTTCCATTACTCCGTCAGAGCAATCTCTCTTTCAACTTCCTAGTAACTATTTCTAACATCACATCCCCCTCTGCTTAGAACGTCTGCATTCCCAGAAACTTACTTGAGAACTGTGCCGGGACCATAACGAAGTCATCTGTGTCACAGGATGAATTCTTACTGCTGCTTCCAGCAGAGTCCTTCGAGCCATGCAGAAAGCCGGGGGAATCCTGGGTAGGAGATGCCAACGCCTTCTCCTGCAGCTGCTGCTGCATCTCTCCAAGGGACTGCTAATGCAGGAAGAAAACAAACACTGGCTTCAGCTCTTTATCATCTGCCTGATCCTTTAAACTCAGCTGTGCAAGGCTACAAACAACACTTTGCTGATAAACCAGGGCTAATAATTTGCCAGAAGCAGCTGTTTAGTTTTCTAACATGGACCCTTCCATGTCCATGCCAGAAAATAGCATCTTTTATTACACAAACCATACTACAGCATGTCTGATGCTCCACAGGTAAGGAAAACATGACCTGAGGCATTGCATTCCTCTGCTAAAGCTTTCTGGATCAAAGACGTGTTTTGAACCAACTCAATTTAGTATGGCTGTGAAAATGATATGAGCTTTGAGACATAGATTTGGTTGTTCTTTTGGGCTATGTTTTTCTTGTTTTGTTCTAAAACATTAAACACTGGGTCTCTCCTAGCACTTCTGCAGTAAGCAGCACTTGGGAACATGTACGTAAGTGTCCCTGCACTTTCAGAACAACCCTGTTTTGCTGTAGTGCTGATAAGGAGTTAAAGAAAGTCCTGAAGGAGGCTAAGCACTCAGTAGATGAACGCTTCACAGTCATCAGAGGCAGCACAGACTTTAACTCCCATTTTTCTGCTTCCTTTAGCCAAACAATCCTCATGCTCTGCAGACAGATGGAGGAGGCTGGATGGTTTAAGACAGCTTTAAGACAGCTGAACTACCCACAGAGCAGATCACAATCTTTATCCTAATGCACTTTTCGGCTGAGACAAACTTGAAATCAGCTTTCACTTGGCCCTGTTAAGACCCTGTTCACCCTCTGAAGACTCTCCTGCTGTACTACTGGGGACTCTCTCACTGTAACATGCAGTACATACAAGCAGAAGGAGTTTTCCAGCTGTCAAAGACGTCTCTTTTCCACCCAATCTGCTGAGCCAGCGCACCTCCATCAGCAAAACTTCAAAACGCAGAGCAGGATTGGTGCAGTCACACTTCTAATGTGGGACCCCCTCCCAGCCTGCCAGTGAGCCTGCACCATCCCTGAGCTTCCCAGAGCAGGAAAACTCAGGGGAAAGAGTCTGCTTTTCACATTATCTACCCATTCTGGGGGTCTTATGGTCAGCAGGGCCTCAGTCAACCACCTTCTACTTACAGCTGCAGGGGAGAAGCAGCTCTCAGGGATGTGAGGGTTATGTGACATTAAGAGAAGAGCAGACCTCTCCTCTCTGTCCAGCTCACATCATGAGCACCTACATCTACTTCTGACAGTGCCTCTCAGCCTTTCCCACACCAGGCTGAGACACCTTGGCCCAGGGAAACTCAGAGGACAAAGTAAAGAAGCAGTAATGCCAGGGAGGAAAAAATTCAAGCCTTCTTCCTTTCCCTACCCATCACACCACCAGCATTCCTGAGTTCTAAGTCAAAGGCAGCTTTCACCGAGAGCCTCCAAACCAAGCTTTCAGTTCAGCGAGCTGCAGGAATGTCACTTCACCGGTCAGTTCATATCCTGCCCTCCAGAAAAATGTTCATCATTTCAGGTAACCAGAGAGGAAATCCCATCAGTTCAGACCACCTCCCGCAAGACCACCGGACTGTGGCAGGTATGGCCCGAGCTGAATGTCCCTCTGTGGCTCCTGGGAATGCTGCTCAGAAAGGAGGGCCACTTTACAAAGAAGGGTGGATACGCTGTCAAGCTGCAGGGACTTTGCTGGAAAACACAGAACTTGCAGCCAAGAAAGCAGCGCTATACACTGAATTAGTGACTGCTTGTTGCTTCCAAGGAACTTTCCATCCCTGCCAAGACAAGCTAATGTCATTAATACCAACTTCCTTCATAAAGGCTTTTCACATAATAGGCAATGGCCAAGCTGAAATATTTCTTGTGGGTAAAAAAAAGGTAACTTCTAAACTCTATTCAGACTGGAGAAGCCACTGAACCAAATCCAGGCAGAACTGAAGTGTTCAGTGACTTGCACCAGAAGACAGCAAAAGCAGAGACCTTGTTTCAGTAAAGCAAGCAGTGCATCCTCCAAGCTGTACTTACGGGAGGTGATGCCAAGTGGGAAGTAGAAGAGCTGCTGGAGGAGCTACCGGAGCCTGAACTGGGGTAAGAAGGCATTGGCACAGAAGCAGCTAAAACCAGGAAAGGACAAAAACAAAAGAAGTTGTCAAACTAAGATTAATCAACAATAAAAGTTCTTTTTCATCTTTACCCATCATGGTTTATCTCATGTAGCAACATGTATTTCATGTATCAGATGTGAGCAATTAAAGGAGAACAAAAGAAGCATTCTGTTTGGTTTTACGAATGACATCCAGTCACTCCACTGTGCACTATGTCAGTTATAGCTCTTGGGGTGGAAGGTCTCAGAACGTCTGATCAAGGTCAGATGAGCAGTCAGCACCTGTCCTACACAGACAGCAAGATCGTTTCTACCTTAAAAAACCTCCGAATCGTCTTTGCAAGTGGAGGAAAAGATAAACAGAGAGGTGGACTGAGTTACTCATGTCAGGGGCAGAAGCCAGACCATACTCTTACAGTTTCTTCTTCATCAGACCTTGTTGCTTAGCACACATACATCAAACGGCGGTTCTAAATCAAACACATGCCTACTGAAGGCATATGTCCTTGCTGCCCCAAAAGTCGCTCAGGCATCCCAGGCCATATACACCAAAAAACACCCACATAATTAACCATTCCCCAAGGAAATAGTTCATTGCTTCCTATACCTCAACACGTCCTCTCTGAGTCACTTCTGCAAGTTAATGAGGTTTTGCTTATTTAATCTCTTTGTACAGAAATTGTTCCACAGCACAAGCTATTCTCGCATCCCTTCCTTTCATGTTTTATTGTTCAATATCAGAACTGCCCATTTTATTCACTGCACTGTTGAACTGGCTTTTATAACTCTCACAGAGGCATAAAGCTCTACACACTGGAAGGACTAGTTAGCATTGACCTTCAGGCAGAAACAATGATTAAGGCATCATAGGAGAAAAGAGTATTCAACTCCAATGACTTATGCAAGTGAGGTACAGTAAATAACTTAGGAGAGCTCAGCTCAGCCAAAGAAGGAGACAAGGCAAAGGTAACACTAGCTTTTTAAGGGACTTTGAAGTATTTAGTGGCTCAAATTCACCAGTCCACCTGCACAAGAACAGTGCAGAAGAGTCCCAACATCCTATTTCAAGGAAGCTTGAAGTCAGATTTTGCTCTGTGACCATTTGTATCTATTAAGATAGAGATCAGAGGAAATGCTTAAGTGAGGAGAGGAGCACTTTGCTGCTCTTCCATTGTGCTAGCAGAGAATTAGCACCTTGTATCAGACTTCTACCTTTACAAGATCTGTGCTAATGACTCCATACTTAATAACTGGAAGATTAATAACACCTAGAAGAAAAATGTTTCTGTTTGAAGTAAAACTACCTCTGTCATTAATCCCATTAGATATTACAAAGTACTTTATTCACCATCCAGAAAAATGAGAGTACATTTCTCCGCAATTAACTGTTGAAACAGCATTCTAATGATAAAAGAATGGGCAAATACGCCCTTTAATAAAAGGCTTTAAGAAGTCTCTCCATGTAGCCTATCAAAGCAGGTTAAAAGATGACTGGACCAGTGTCTCCTTGTATAAAAAGAGCAATCACTTTGATGCTCACTTTCTCAGTCAGACAGGGATGTAACAAGATCCAACAACAGGAAAATGAAGCCAAAGAAGCATTAAAATACACGTTTTAACGTAAGCAATCAGCCACTGCAATAGTTTAACCAAGGTCACAGTGATCTCTTCCACCCTTTGCTAATGTTAACAAAACCCAAATGTTTTTTGAAAGGTCAAGTTATACTGCAAATAAAGATTGATTCAGCAGAGTCCCAGGGCTTGTGTAATAAGAAGCCATAGTGGGACGGCTGCGTGGGACCTGTGTGCAGTGACACACGCACACACACAGATGCCTTTCCCTCCTGCGTTGGACCATGCCGGCAGCTCGCTCTGCCAGCATTTGGAGGGTCAGGACCATAGAGAAATAAACCTTTCCAAAGCTTTGCAAGAGCTACTTTTTATCCTCTGCACCTATTCTACACTCCACGTCTGTACCCTTTATGGACTGTGCTGTTGAAATGCACTGCCCTGGCTCCGGTAAAGGAACTGGGACTGTGGTACCGTGGCAATGGATACTCTGGGAGGTCGGTCAGGGGCTTGGCATGGAGAGCTCCTCCATCCACACCCCACACACTCTTCCACTACAGCTGCTTCCCATTCCCCACGCTCAGGGAACACACACAGAGGTCTGAGAACTTGACTATAACATGGGGAGCTCTGTTCTGCCTATACCACAAGCTTCCCACAGTGCCTGCAGAGTGATTCCTGGTACCCTCCCTACATATTTAATACCAGAAGTCTGAGAAAGCGAGAAAAAGCCCCCCCATTTTTACCCGGCCAGCTCTTACAGAACAATTCACCCTGGTACAGACAGACCTTCCTATTATGTAAAGATGCTCTTAAGAAAAGGTAAATGATTTTTGAACAGTATCCACATCTGCTGCAAGACTTACATCACCTTGCACTTTCCCTAGAATTGGGTATTTTTGTTAGAGTCATTTCAGGTCCCTCTCAAGGTCCCCCTCCACTCTATTTTGGTTCTTTGTTCATTATTGATTTAAACCTGGCTGGAATTGAGACTATTCTATTTCTGTCTATTTGCTTTGGACAGCTTTCCATTAATCTGGGAAGGAAGACAAGCAGGCAGACTTTGCCACTATCATTTGAAACTGAAGTTAAAGCTCTGTCTGCATGAAGCACATTTTAGATACAGCCTCTATTAATAATTGTTCTTATTTTAAACCACGTAAACTCTCCAAATTCCAACTGTGAGGCCCAGCTCAAAAGGTCCTGACACCAAAAGAGAACTTTGATGCATGCAGAACCACAAAGCTTGGCTCTGACAAACCCTCTCTGACCACCACATCCCTGTTGGTGCAGTTAGAGCGTCAGCCACGCAGGACAGCTTGAAAGCAAGATGCTCGCTTCCATCTCCCCTACACACCCAGGCACTCCCAGTTTAAAATTAAAACGGGTGCAAACCCTTGGCTCATCATGTTTTCGGCTCAAGTTTGAATGTGGGCAATGTTAACATGGGTTGTAGGCCCCCACCCAAATCCAGAAATTGCTGGATTGTAATTGTAATGTAAATAAGTCTGGTTTAATAATTGTCCTCTCCAGCTTGCTCCAGCAACAAAACAGTCACCCTCTGTGTTGCAAAACCAATGCCAACTGGTTTCAAAACGGGAGAGCTGGGAGACATAAAAGCAAGCCTGTGCTCCAGCTGTGTGGATCTCCAGACTGGATGCTACGCTTGCAGAAGTCATTCGTGACAAACCGTCCTAACAGGGGCTGGGTTGTCCTAAAATATCCGAGCCTTGAGCTTTACATAAAGCCTTATTTGTAATCCAAGTTTCACACACACTGGAGAGATGCATTTCTGTGATTATCTGGACTCAATTAAAGCCAGTCATCGAAAACTATTTAATTGCAATCTCTGACCAGGCAACACTTTTGAGGGCAAAAGCTGACAGGACTTGCCCAAAGAACAGCTCCTTTAAAGAGTTTAGAACTTTGCACCATTAAAACCTTTCACACGCAGAAGTCATGATGCTTTTTTGCCAGGTTTTATGTACAGTAAGATTATGAAGATGATAAAAGTTAAGCCTAACAGATATTCCAGACACTGAACCATCCCACACAGTTCTGAACCACAGCTGCTCACATTTCATGCTCTCTTAACTCAGAGTCAAGGAGGTACAAGCTCAGCATTCATTAAAGGTAGGAGCAAAAAAGCCTCCAAAATATTGTGCATGGGTACCAATTACAGTGTGTTTACTGAGAGGAGACTTGCAGAAGCGCCTAATTATGCTTTCTCATGCATTATTACTGTAACACACTGCCCCATACCATATGCTGATCAGACCTGGCTACAGAGAGACGACATTCTGACTAGGCACGGTATTTCAAAGACTTTATTAATGTATTTTTACACATCTAAAGTACATGCTTAGTCATGGGTACAAACCCCACAATAGAAAATAAAACATAAATAAACAAAAAAATCAAGCACATGTTTTGGTTAACAAAGCCCAAGGCCCTGAACCCACTCTCCAGGCTAAAGCCTGTGGCAATGAGCTTGGTGGTACACCCTGGACGGCAGCACACTCAAGTCCTTGCTTCACTAAAGAAGTGAGATGAGAGGAGGGACATGAGAACAGCCATCCCTCAAAACCACAGTGGAGAGGATGAGCTTGGCAGAAATTTTGTCATATTTAAAAATTGCTGACAGAAATATTGGTTTTGGAGTGTTTTGAAGAGCGAATTTATTTCAATGAGGGTGTCCCCTCACTGCCCCTTGGAGAATTATCCACATTTGAGGACTCCCTAATCTTCCAGAATTCCAAATTTACATTGCATTAAAAATACCCTTTATAATTCCACGAGACAGTGCACTATCATACATCCCCACAGGATGCATAGACAGTGGCTCCCACTTGATCCGATCGCTGCGTGACCAGCCCTGGACCAGCCTCGACAGGATTCAGGAGCATGGGTGGTGTGTCCAGCTCTGCACACTGGTGGCAGCTCTCCTGTTCCACCCTTGAGGGCAGATTTTTCTGCAGGGGTAGGAGACCGCCACCCCCTGCTCAGACTGCAAAATGTTCTCGTAAGGAAAGAAAGTGGGCTTGGACCTCAGTATTGGTTTGGGACCTAAACATACGCATCACTGCCTGTTTCTGCAGCGCAGGCACCTCTGAACTGGAAGGTCCTTTAAAGGCTGCACAGTGGGTTCCTGAGCGCAGGTCTCAGTGCATTCAGCATGGAATAGCTATTACTCGAAAACACAATGCTGGTACAGACCATCAGACAAACTCTCCTAAAAAAACCCTGCACACTCAAATGTGAATGACGTAGTTCTGCTTCCACTAAAGTCAGAGGTAGCTAAACCATCAGCTCCCAAGGAGAATGAAAGCACAAGGGCACACTCTTCTTCTCCCCAGTACTGCACAGAGGTCTGAGGACTAATTATGTCTGAGCATCACCATTTAGATGCAGCTGCATCTCTTCTCTGATACTTCCTACACTCATGATGCTGAGCCACATGTTGAGATGAAGTAGCACAATAAGCTTTCGGATCCATCTCAGTTCTGCATGCAAAGCCAGGGGAGCTAACTGCTGTGCAATTTCACCTTCCTAAATCATCTACTTCAGCTAAAACTGCAAATCTCAAGCACTCTACCATGTAAAGCAGCATTCCATACATCTCAGGTGAGTTTTTCTTATTGAGTTCACCATAAGCCAGACCTTCGCTGACACTCTGGTTCTTTTCTCACCTATTTAGAAATCAAAAGGACCACCATTCCCATATGCAACCTTTCTCATCCAGGCTCTTCACTGCACACCCGAGAGACCTTCATCCATCACTGCCACTTGGCAGTAGCAGAGACCTCCACAGCAGACTGCAAGAACCATCTTCTCCATTAGCAGATCTCTGTGCACAAGATGACCTCCAGCAATGGAGAGAGATTTCTCCCCTTGTCTTTTCAAGACCAGTAGTGTTCTCTCCTACATGGAGAGAACTCCAAGCTGTGTACATATGCCTGGATGTGAGGACCAGCAGGGCAGCAGAGAGGTCTGGAGTTCATATAGTCCTTACCTGCCTGTAAAGGTGCTCTTTTTATTGGGCCTTGACCCCACACTATTAACTTTGGTGCATCTGGAGCCAAAGGCTGAGCTACAGTCCCTTGCTCACAATGATGCCTCTGGTTTCTGCACATCAAACGCGCATAAGCTGGAAACTGAGGCCAAGTCTGGAGAACCCTCTCCCGTCTGCAGGGTGTTTTCTGTTCCCCTGGCCACTGAAGCAAAAGATGAGCTGGTGGGCATGCAGGAACGTCCTGAGCAGGGAGCCCTGGGCCCACAGGGGAATTGGACTTTGAAGGGCTTTTCCCACACGGCAGTGGTACAGCAGGCGCTGAGAGCTGAGCTGGCTTAGGAGCAGTCTCACACAGGCAGAGTCCTTTTTTGCCTGCAGAGCAGTCCTGTTTTACAGGACTTGCCCCACATCTTGCTGGTGCAGATGGAGATAGGGGCCTGGCTGGCTTGCAAGCTCCCCTAAACCAGAAGCGTCTTTTCTTGCCCGGAGGACGGTCACCTAAGTACACAGTTAAAATCTGTATCAGGAACAACTGAGAAGTCCTGCTCTGGAAGCAGGAAAGATGGAGACTGTCAAGAGTGACGTGGATATCAGAGAAGGGATGGTCATACATTCAAGAGGTGCTCTGGGTTCAGAAAGCATTGGACACGCTTCCTCCAAAACCTCCAGCAACCCAAATCAGTCACTGATGAAAATTCCTGGCTTATCATTTATTCAGAAGATTAAAGACACAGGAGGATCCTTCAAGAAGGAGGCAACCATACACATTTCCACTCAACCAAGTGCCTTGGCCAGAGGACTGTTATATCCCATAAACTAGAAGCAATTCTGAATTGTTTCCCAGTGAAAGCCAACTCCTGAATCATGAACACCACCTGAATCGTTCTGAATACGGGGTTGGAAATTTTCAAAATCAAGAGAGTAAAGGAAGAACTTTCCATGGAAACCTGTCCTTGTTTTGGCCACTTTCCACTGAGCACCCACATTTAACCCTTCTAAAATGAGGCTGATCAAGAATTTGGAGGTAAATGTTGAAACAAGGGCTGGTAACCAGGGCCTGCTTAAGGTACCACGTGGCAAGCACAAACAAGAGCACCAGATTCCACCATTCACTATCCCAAACTGTCCTGCAGATGCAGAAGATGAGCAAGATCATGCTCATAATCCTGTTTACCTACAAGCAGCCTCATTGTCTGAGCACTTCATACAAAGCAGCTGGATGTGCTTCAAAACTACATTTACTTTAAGTTTCTAAACAGTCCCCATAATCACCCCTTTGAAGATAACTCAGCAAACTGAAATACGTTTTGATGGCAAAATCTGAACATGACACAGTAACAAAAGCTGAATCCCAGCCTAAATAACTAAGAAAACATAAAGCAGTCTTTTTCTTTTGAACTAGCAGCAAAGGAAGTCATGTCATGGTTCACAAAGATTGTAATCAAAAATGCAACACTTACATTTTTTCATTGAGGCACTTGCATCCAAGAATGGGTGATGGAAAAATTCATCTGAAAAAAACCCAATAGTGACTCAGTGAAAGGAAATTACTGTAAGAAGTTACAAAGCAGTTAAAGCATAGCAAATTACAATGGTTTATAGTGATTTTCCCATGCAATTAGACCAACCATGGAAACTGAGTGACTGTAGTGCAGTAGTGGCCAAGGATGCAGATTGAAGACTGGATGAAGGACTTACTGCAGAAAATTGTTTGGATCCAGAGATTGCTATTTAAGTATGAATAAAACAAGTGGCTCCTCTGCTCCCAGTCATCTCTGCAAAATCAGTGGGGTAAGGGACAGAGAAGGGAAATCATCTGGGGCCATTATATGAATGAAGAAAAGGAAGGAAAAAACCCATCTTTGCCAGAAGCACGGCAAAGAACATGAGGGTTTGTACCTCAGGATTCAACACCAGTACTAATGGATTTTACTTCCCCGCAGGGCATTAAAGACCTTAGTAAGGTTTTGCTGCAAGCTAAAACCCTGGGCTGCTGGCAAGAATACACTGCATTCATTGTTAATATTCCTGTCTTGCAATAGCTCTTATGCTTCTAGGAATGGGAAGCAGTTATTGAGGGCCAGATAGTGTGACTATGTTGAGACCTGCTATGGCCACATACACGTGCATCAAAAGCTCCTATCAGGAAGGGAGAAATCCCAAGGTACCAAGTAGCACTCCAAGATAAAGTTGCTGGCTGAAATGGCATTCAAAGGCAGAAACGCATTTTCTAAAGGGCCAGCCCAGAACACATTTCACACCAGACATGAATGCTGAAGTCTTCACTCATTATGGGAGAATATTCTCCACAGCTCTGGGCCAAGAAACCTTCTGTCCTGGCTTGCTGGAGACCCTCTACAAGTTTGCTCGTCCTTACAAGTAACCACCACTCACAACTCCTTCGTGTCTGATCCACTGCAGCTTTACGTCAGAGTCCTCTCCTATCACAACCAGCTACTCAGCCATTAGTCATGGATCAATGCTGATCATGTGGTTAACTGAGGCAGTTCAAGTTCTCTTCCCAGCATGGGTTTCCTGTTGCAACACCCAGTGTTTACAAACTTTTAGGTTTTGTACAGGCTCCTCTTTGGCCAGTGAGCTTCCCATAATGTAGCAACTGCTTGCTTTGTTTGTCTGCTTTTCAGACTTAAACAATCCCTCTTCTCCTCAGCCCTTCCTTGGCACTGCCATGGTCCTGCAGCCAGAGCACACCAGTCTGGAGACCAGAGTGCACAAGAGAAGTGACGGAAATCTCTGGCAGGAAAAGCTGGAGTCTCTCAAGATTATTTCTGTTGTGGATGGAGAACATCCCTACCCCGCTAGGAACTGCTCAGCTGCTGGCACTTCCTGCTGCTTCTTCAGTCTGCTCCTCTAGAGGGTACCATCCCTCAGCAGAGCTATTCAATTGAGGGGGTAGAAATGATGATTTCTTTCACTTTTCCCCCTCCAAACTGCTTGTTACTTGTGCTTGCAAAGCAACATTTAAACAGCTCTGCTTGTAATCATCACCAGGAAACTCAAAACCCTCCTGGCCTTCCTCCAGACAACCTCGAGATTGCAAAGACCATCGGTTCCTGGTAGAAGAGCAGCTGGGACACAAGTAAACGAAGCTTCAATCTTATGTGCTGCTGTCACATCAATCAACTAAACTCTGGTGGACCTCTGCGAAGGGAATCACACACATGTCCTGGTGACTACAGGGTGACTCAGGGAACAAGAAGCAGCAGGACACCCTGCTCCACTGGCAACACTGGCTTCGGAATCATCCCTGACTCAGCAATACATACAAATCTTCACCTTACGTAGTGCAGGAGGGTAAAGAACAGTGAACAAAGGCACTGGCCATCAGCCAAAGCAGTGCAGGTGAAGACAGCAGCCTATGTCAGTTTGCCACTAGGAGGGCAAAGCACCTGCTTACTGGGAGCCATCTGAGGGAAGGGGAAGACCTGTTTCTGACAGGATCCAGAGCTCTGGGACACCACCAGTTTGTGCACAGCTGGAAACACAACAATAGCTGGGAACAGGGAAGTGCTCTCACTTAAGTGTTGCTACTGTTTTGGCAAAGAGCATCATCTGGAGATCTCCTGAGCTGATACTTGAGGGAAAGGAAGAAGGGTCTCTTCAGTAGGTGGGTCAGAGAGTCTCCAAGCAACACAGAGGAGCTGAAGACTGAGCACCAGAAGACAGCAGAGAAAGGAAAACAGTGGAGTTAGACGCAGGAAGGAAGCTCAGATGCTTCAGAGGAGGCAGAGGTGGATGAGACCAAAATTACAACTGGATGCTGAGGAAGTGTACTGGTCTAAATAAATAATTAATTTATATATATTATGTAATATTACAACTAAATATAGATAATTTATATACTAGATGATATTATAAATACAATATATAAATATTATGTATTTATAAAGGCGTTGGTACTTGCTTTCCTCTCAACTGGCAGATTATAACACAGTACAGGATGCCACACACCCATTGAGAGCTGCGGTCTATGAAGTACAAGGAATATTTCAAATACAGACTTCTGTACAGAGTATACTTACAAACCCTACCTGAGAAACACCTGCATCTTATGAGAACGTGCCGATTTAGAGAGAAAAGGACCTTGCCTGTGATTAAGGGCAGACAATCTCAGTGCAGCAAGATGCACTGTTAACAGCTGTCCTGAGTGAAATCAAAGTCTATTATCTCGACTTTCCAAGTGTTAGACTCTGACTCATGCAGTCTTTTCCCAGAGGTACAAAAACAGCTTACGGGGGACTAAAAAGGTTTGCCAGGCTCAATTTCTGACAGCAGGGAAACAGAAACCTAAAGGATATTTTCTTCTGAAATGCACGGCAGCATAATAGAAGAGGCAGAGATCTACATCCCAAATAGATCTGCAGGGAGTAATACTGAGAAGTGCTTATATCCAAATCAGTCTGCCAGCAGCTTCAATGGCACCCTTTTCAAAAGCTTGTTTTCTCACTTCTGCACCTTAGTGACTGGTCCTCTGAATTCAGCACTGGATAATTATGATCAGCCTCAGTCAATCCACATGCTTGCCTCCCCCAGGTCACACTGTCCCCAGAAAGGCTTTCCTGGTATCTCTAATCCAAAAGAATAACACAGGAGCAAAACTATTTCTCTTCACAGACTAGCACATGCTGCCCAGCAGGAAGCAATCCACCTGAGCAAATAAGCAACAACAACAGAAAACCAACCCCCAAAAGACAGAAATATCAAACCCTTTCACCCCAAGCATGACTAAAAAGCAGTACCCTGAAAACACACAGCAGCACCACTTTATTTTCAGGAAACAAAGGTACTGTCTGCAAAAAGCAGAAAGCTCTGTGACTGAGACACTTAACACAAATCTACAGGCTCTGGCCTCCAGCCTAGTTGCAAGAAAACCACCTGAACAGACTGCCCCAGCATCAAACCTGTTTCAAGCACAGAGGCTGAGAGGCAAACTTACCCTTTCCATCAGCAGCACTGGCCTATGGAAGCAAAGCTGCTCCCTGCTCTTCTGAGGGAAGACACTACCAGGCCTGGCTTGCTTGGTGAAAGACAGTATTCAGGTCCTGGTTTGTACTGGAGACAAGTCTAGACTATCTCTGCCCAAGGGGAAGGGAGGGGAAGAATAAAAAACCCCACACAGTTGCCTTTAAATGACTAAAAGGGATCCAGGAAAGGTTCTACCTTTGTCTGCTTTCCTGTAAGACGTGGCTTCACTAGAGGGTATTCAGACCTTTTGGCATAGCTAGACGACTCTGGAAGAGGCTGCCAAAGCCAGAACCCCCTGGCACATAATGAGTGTTCTCATTTTAGAAGGAACTGAGACAATAAAAGAGAAAAAAGGAAGTCTTTATGCCCACCAAGTCTGGAGATAGAGAGAGATCTAAAGAGAGAGCCATGAGACTGCCAACTTGAACCTAATGAAAACCAAGGCATCCTTCCACAGAAACCTGGATAGGGAGTGAAGGGTCTGCAAGCAGCTACAGCCTCCTAGCTCCGATTATCAGTCAGACCTTGAGCAACAGAGGGTATAGACTGAATTGTTCATTAAATGGGTGCAGCTTGTAGCTTTGGGAGGGAACTACAACAGAGAAAGATATACATTGCACCTGGTAGCATACTTAAACTAGAAGTTCAGAGAGATTATAAAAGCAGAAGCCAGGAGAAGGGATGCATGTAAGAAACGCTTGCTGAAGGTGTGCCAATTCTTCAGGTCTGCAAAACTGCTGGAATCAGCACTGACCCATCCAGCACATACACTAAAACCTTCCAGGTAAAATCCAGCTGTTTGGATGCCTCTGCCTATGCAGCCAAAAGCATACAGCTACATGCAGTGCCATGGTGCCGCAGAAGATAGAGACATGCAGCAGAGCTGGAACTGGAAGAAGGTCTTACCAAAGTCCATGCGGTCCTTATGATTGCGCTGCAAAAGGCCAAGCAACAGCTGCCTCAGGTGGCTGGATGTCTCCCTGGGGATGCTAGGATTGAGAACAAAAGCAAAATCAGAGAGACTTGCAGTCCACTTAAACTGCTTATACATATTCAGGAAGGCAACCTGCAAATGCAAACAGACTTTGTGCCTGCTGGGCTAGGAACGTAAGAGGAGCTCATTGGAGAGAGGCTGAACAGAAACATCGCTATTTGCATCTATTTGACTTTTACTCCCCATTGTCATCGTTAAGGTTACAGGCAATCCAGCTTTAGCGGCCTCTCCCATGAGCACCTGCAGATCCTTCCTTTCACAGTGGTGTCAATGTCATCCACGCAACACACAGTTATTTTGTACATGATAAATAAGGTCTCTTCTACTTGCTCTAACAGGAATAAGGAGGTCACTAAAATGAAACAGTTACCAAGTGGAAGCTTCCAGTTAAGACAATGGTGGTGAAATGTATCACCAATTACTACCATTTCTTAAAGCATTTGTTTTTCAATGCAGCTTATATACAGCATTTATTAATCAAAGGCCTCTAAGATGTCAGCAACTGCCACCCAATCAAGCTAAAATCAGTGCAGCTATTACCCCACTTTCCAGTACAACTACAAAGAAAATACTCTCTTCGATGTCCACTGCAGCACAGGAAGAGCTAGTAAATCATCATGCTCTCCCTCACCCTACAAGCAGATGGGGCAGAGGCCAGGGCACCTCTTTACCACCCCAGCAGACTGTAAGAAGTAGGAACAAATGAACAGATTATGGCAGGGAAAGCAGAGTTCAGCTCTTGCGTAAGTGGGTTCAGCTCCGCTGATGTTCCTCCACAACCAGCAGCACTGCTCAGGGCTGTAGCAGCCCGGCCCTGCCTGCACCCAGAGGGGAGCCCTCCAAATTAAGAGAAGGTGGCTCCAGCTCCTTTCAGCCTTAACACTGTTCATCACAGCCATGCCCTGAACGGCCCCCATGGTGTGTCAGGCTCTCCCCTCTCCCCATGTGAAAGTCAGTTCAGGTAATGGAATGTGTGCTCAGCATAGCAATTTCAACTGTGTGGAGGCCAAGCCTGCTCAGGAGCTCAGCGCTGAGGCAGGGCTGGGCTTTACTGGGCTGGCATCACTCACTGCCCTGAAGCCAAGAGCGACTGATGCTGCCAGAGGCAGGGTAAGAAAAGAAGGAGGGACAAAAATGGGGGGGGGGGGGGGG
>JANRGW010032628.1:0-12984 GCA_024733675.1 Psilopsiagon aymara
GTGGGGGTGGTGGTGGTGTCCCAAAAGACCGTCCTCCTCCGTCTGGCTGCTAGTACTTGCTTTCTAATGATATTTGCAAGGCTGGGGAAAGTAACCTCAGACAGCCTCCACTGAAACATAAAGAACATGGGGGAAAATGGTAATTAAATTACTGCTTTAGTAGATAAAGAAGCCAGGTGTGTGCCACATTGTAAGCATGCTGCAGGAAAACACTTCCACACTATACTTAAAGCTTAGACATCCAAACAAATCAATTCAGTGTAACAAGCTCCAGGTTACCTGATCCACGGTAGCGTTCATGCGCACGCAGGCAACCGCGGTTACCAGAACTACCTTATCAAAAAGGAGCAAGGACTTTGCCACAGGCTGTTAACACATACAGCAGCAACATTAACTACTCAGAAATCTAGGACCTACAGATGCTGCCTGATGAAATATCTGCTTAATGAAATATCCCATAAAACACGAAAACACAGCTATCTAATCCCCTTCATCTGCAACTACCATTTTTCTAGGGCACAGGTAAGGGGAAAGGAAGGATGTCACTATGAGTTAATGCCTCTAGCTTGAAATTATTTACTTTACAAGGCTGAAATGTCTCCAACATCTCAGAGGATCCTCAACAAAAGGGTTCATCTCACTTTCTTCCTAATGTCTCCTAAAAGCCTCTTAAAATCAAACCAAACAACTATGCTAAGAGAATGCTGCAAGATTTCTAACATGCTGATCTCTGGTCACAGCCAAGCCATCCATTATAGTCCGGCTTCCTTATCAGGTTTTCTTCCCCTAGGATAGGATAACATGTTGAACTTGCCCAGTGAGCAAGAAAACCTACAAATGTTAAACTGTCTTGTAAAAACAAAAGCCAACCAAAGAAAGAGGCACATAATGAGCTTCTCTATTCCCATATCATATTTCTGTGAATGCACAGAGCACCTCTTCCCCCTCCCCTCCTGCTATGCAAGCACTGTCTAGCAGTCTCTACTAGTGTGGAAAACAAGAAACAAGCCATGGACTCTTTCAGATCTTCCACCTGACATTTCCACTTAAAGAACTGAAGCTTCTCAAAAAGTCCAACCATCAAAAGCAAGGGTAAAAACTAATCATAAAATACGAAAGCATGAATTCCCTTTCTGTGTCTGTCAAACACATGCATAATTTCATGTTTGTGTGATATGAACACACACTGTAATTTTGCTATAGAGCAGACTGAGGACAGTTTCAGCAGTTCCAACTCTCAATACCATAATGCTTATTTTTTCTTAGAAAACTTTTATGCAGTAATTTTAGAAGGGCCTTGAAAGGAACTGGCAGCTAATAGGAGGGACAGCACTGTTTCATAACAGCTTGCAAAAAAATTCCATCTATTTTTAGATAGTTGAAAAGAATGTGGTTATTAAAAAAAATAAATCTCAGATTATATACAGTTGTTTTCATTTACAACTGACCATGTAAATCATGCAGCTGATGTGTCAAATCAATCTCCAGATGAACAGTACCATGTATTTACATCCTCAGAAGAAATCTATGTGCATATATAAATTAACATTCACATTTTAATCTTTATTACAAGATAAAGCATCATGCTGTTATAAAAATATTACTTTTTAATGAATGGCATTTAAATGGATCTCAGACAAATGCATCATTTTCTAACTACGTGTTATAATCCTCTACAGGGACCTATTTGTCTCGGACTACCACTAGTTCAACTACGAGCACATTTTCCCCAAAAACCGGGCTGACCAGTTTTCAGGTGCTGTGTAACATCCATATTTATAAAATAAATATCTACATTACATACCAAATTCCTCCAAAGCAATGCCAACAAAACCTTTTCCAAAAAAACCAAGTTAACACCTGTTTCCTTTACTATTTTCACCCCATCATCCTCCTCCATTATCATCACCATTTTATTAGTCCTGTATTTAAAAATTTCAGACATCAGGGTGGGATAGAGGTAAACAAATAAACCTTAAGGCTTTCTTTCATGATTCTTAATTTGGGATAAATAAATAAATAAAGTATCTCTCAACGCTCTTCTTACATTTCTCCATTTTGGTAAGGTGACTTAACAACCCATTCCCCCCCCACCATTTTCTGTACCTCTCAATGCTGCTATTTTGTTATACTACAGCTGGTGAAAGGCAATGCAGATTGCTCCTGCGTATCTCACACAAATATAAATATAATTAGACTGCTCAATTTGGTTTTTAAAACCATGCCACACAGCACCCGTTCACTCTGAAAGATGCTTTTTAGCCTGCTTCTTTAAGATAGCTTTCAGTGCATTACCATGTCCTTCTACACTGAGCCATTCATTAAAATACTTCAGATAATAATTTCATCTAAACATACAGCTTGAGTGCTTAAATATGGGGGGGTTTGCCAGTGTTCAACGTTAACATGGCAAAAGAGAACACTCAGATGGTCTTTTGCATACAGCCAAAAGGACTAGTGTAAGTTATTTGGGAGAAAATAAAAAAAATCTGTTGCTTTGATTTAAGCAATTCTGAAAATACAAATCTCTCTCAGAATTCAGCTGCAAGCAAAGCAGGAGTGAGCAGGGCTGGATCACTGAAAATCGACAAAATAATCAGCAGATTATTTTATGTCAGAAAACTTAAATGCACATTTAGTACCCCGGAATATTTCTTCAAAACGAAACAGCTACTTGAAATTGTAATAATCTGACTGACAGATAAAATAATTGCTTTAAAAACACTTCTGAGTCATTTTGTCCTTACCTGCAGGCATGAACCATTACTGCATGCAGCGACTGCTCCATTTCCTAGCACAGACTTGAACAAGGATCACATCTATCTTACAGAATGTGACTAATTGGAGGATTTGCGATTGCTGAGCTACTTTGCAAAGGACACTCCCTTTCCACATAACAGGACAAGAAACGCTTCACCAAGTTCTATCGCTTATGCATCTAAATTGAAAGGAACCCTTTGCAACCGTGGAACGGCTTCCTGCAACACAAGAATGCGAGGTCTTTAAAGGCGAATTTAGAGATGCTGTTTGCACGGCAGTGGGAAGGAGCAGGGTCTGCAGCACCAGCACACACAAGCCTGCTGTAGCATGAATTGTATGCTACAGCCCAGCAGGCTTCATTAAGAATAACACAATAAAACAAATCTCTGCAAAAAACGCACAAAGCTTTATCAAAACGAGATGTTCGATGGCTGCGGTACCATAACCAGCATGCAAAACGTATACAGAACGCCAGCAAACGTGAGAGGGAAGGAGCAAAGCCCTGCGCGCTGCTCGGCAGTGCCACACCATAAACCGCTCATGCAGGAGATGCAGCTGTACCTTTCTGAAGAGGACGACTTCTCAGAGTTAACTGACATCAGCAGCTCAATCTTCTGCTTGATTTCTGGAAAAATCAGAAAATATTCACAACCGAGACCGCCTGCCCTCGCTTTCCACAGCTTTACTGCCCAGGCCACTCCGCTTCCCTACGCCCTTTTGTCCGGGAGGAGGCCGCAGGACCCGGCGCCTGTGCGAGCCCGGCCCAGCCGCGCCGAGGGGACGAGGCGAGAGGCGCCGCGCAGCACCGCGCACATGACTGCGCACGGCGGCGGCCCGAACCATTCCGCGGGCGGGGAGGGGGGGAGCGCCTCGCCTCAGCGGCAGCCGACACGGCTCCCGGGCGAGTCCTGCCGCAGCCGCTGCCGGCGGGAGGACGGGGGGGAGTACCTGAGGGGGGGAATCCCGAAACAAAGGGTTTAGGGCACGGAGGAGCTCCCTGGTTCCTTATCCAAGCTGTATCGGGCACCCTCGAATAGCTTCAGATCGAGAGCCCTGAAAAATATGGCTCTTTGAATCATTTTTGTCACAAAGAATCAACTATTAAATCACTACTTTCGTGCACGGGTTGGAAATCAGACGTGGAAAACACTACGCGTACCTGGGGTTTATATTTCAGTGCCCTGCCTCTAATTTCCTCCTAATGTACTTTGAACAGTTGTATTTCATTTTCCTTTATGTATTTAGTATTCATTAATTGCTGCCCTGGTGCTGGTAACGAACACGCACCAGGCCAACCTGGGCCCACGCCGCGGTGCTGCTGTGACCAGCACCAACACCCAGCCATTACCACGGCCACATGTGCCCTTGTCCCGCCTGACACTTGTACCACAGGACACCGCCAAAGTGGAACAGAATTCACCAGGAGTTCTGGAATCAGGAGGTCTGCAACCCATGAAACCCCAATGTCACAGATGTCAGCATCATCTTAAGATCCTATCCTCGCCACAGACAGTAGGGCCACCTATGAAAATAGTGGTACGACTTCGGCAACACGGACTATATTCACTTGTTTACAACCAAGGTAAACTTCAACTATTCGGGATTAACCATTCTACAATAGCAGAGCTTCAACCTCTTTCTTTCTTCCTTTACACATACTTCAGATACAAAACCTCAGAAATTTCTGAAAACAGAAGAGAAACTAGATTTTTCTTTTTTAACCAAAGTTAAAAAATTATTACTACTTAAAAGAGTTTATCACCCTCATGCTCTGGTGGAAGAGCTCCAAGTTAGCAATGATCATCACCTGATTAAGCATGGTGATGACCAAGCATGCCACTTGTTCTTCTCAAAACATGCTGACCAAAGATACCTCCACACACAGTCTCAGTTCTCACACCCAGAGCAGAGGCCTCTCAAAGCTTCCAGCACAACTCTTTGAAAGTCCCGTATGCCCACACCTGGCTCCACTGTGTGACTGCAAGGACCATGCAGAATTCCCATTACCACTGCCCATCCCAGGCAGCAGGTGCTCTTCCAATCACAGATAGCAGATTTCTCTGCCCACCCAGACCCATCCCTACACAAGCACAAGTTCAGCTGCCACAGGAATGTCCAGGCTGGTGGCTGGGGAACCTCCCAGGCTCTGGGCAGCTCCAGAGATGCACCATACTGGCGAATAAACTTGATGATCTAGTCTCTTGCACCTCACTACTGAAAGGCCACATATGTTCTTGTATAGGCCATGTGCATCTTCCCTTCTGTGCCTCAGTCCTCCAGCTATCAAGAGGTGATTAGATCAACTAACCTCCCCAGGGTACTGAGGTTTTCTCAGTTAAAAAACAAGCCAACAACTAGATAAAACAGCAGTGAGCACCCCAAGCAACAAATCAGACAGTTCTGTACTCAGTGCAGTCTCAAGAATGGCTATCAAGCAGGACTTTGAACTGTGCAGTGGCTAAGAACTGAAAATACTGAATATTCATCCCATCAGTGAAAGACCCACTCACATTACAGTAAAACAAAAAAAGTCTGATGTCATTAATAACTATGCAGAACTGCATAAAGGCTCCAAAAAGGGCTTTAATACTTCTTCATTTTCAACTATACAATCACACAGTTATTTTCATACAGATTTTTAGTGCAACATATAACGCTGGTGTTGATCACACAAATCACGCAGTGCACTGGATGTATCGTTACTCATTCAAACATCTACTGCAGGACTGAACCAGGTATTCAGAACACTGCAAAAATATTTCTGTGAAAGAGACTGCCTTTAAGAAAACTCAGAAATAAACTACTCTGACAAGTGTCTGAATATAGACTACTTCATGTTACAGAGGTTAAAAGAAAGTATAAGTACCTTTTTTTCTTAAGGACCATCACAGCTGCATTGGGTCACGCTCTGACCCAATATGGTTCAACAAGAACAAGAAGCTTCGTTGCACACTGTGATAACACACTGGAGTTGTCAACACTAGAAGCTACACCACAGATACGTCTGTGGGATGGAGGAGACTAAAGGTTCAGACAGCTTTGTGGAGAAAACTTAGCCTTTCAGTACGCTGATTTTTTCCTCTCCTGTATGAAAGAATGTTAGAAGGCAGCTCTCTCAGTCGTTTATTCTCACTTTTGGACAGAGATAAAATGGACACTTTGGAGGTGCAAACTAAAGTTCATTTCCCCAGCCACAGACCCTTGACACTGACTAAATCTGTTCCTTGACCTCTTAATGCAACAATTTTTTAATTCCATCTGAAGACACTTACCCTGTTAAAATTTAACACAGAATATATAAACATACTAACAATGCGAGACTTCATGGCAAAATGATATCCACAGAGCTTGGAATAAAGTTATCAACTGATCCATTCCAGAAGCAAGCCTCTAGATAGGCTTTTCAATGGATGCCTAGAGATTATTACACTTATACTTTATTGCTAACAACACACTACAAGATGTTAAAAAGAAAACTGAAGACATAAGCTACTTCAGTTCAAACCTGGAACGCCTGCACACTCTAGGAGATGCACAAGGACATTTCTCTCTGATGGTATTCCAACACATAATTGAGTTCTACTTTTGCCAAGTAAAACTGAGCGGCATCAAAGATTTATATAATATAGCAATAAGAACTTAAATGAAATGAGACATCACAGAAAAAAAAAAAATTCTAACATCATTAATGAGTGTTCCATTCCACAGGTTGATAAAACCTTCATTACAAGGTTTTGAGGTTTTTCGTTCTTTCTTTCTTTCTCCTTTGCTTCTCTTCTGTGAATTTGAGATATTTTCTTACTTGGGATTTACCTATCTTTTCTCTGCTGAGATTTTTGCAAGTGGACCCATTTGATCCCTTTCCAAAAGCAAATCTGTACACATCCATACTGTACCCCAAGGTGAGACCAACACCACCATTATCACTTCTGATACAAAACCCATTCTGGAAAAAATTTTACTAAAACACGACAGGTGAGTTTTACACTAAGTGCCTTTTAGGCCAGGAGATAAAAAAGGCTGCAGAAACATCAATTTTATCACTTCTTCATATGATTATTTATAAATTACATGCCCGGGAATCTGGGTTCTTTTACAGAATTTATTAAAACATACAAATTGCATGCCAAGTCCAAATAAAAAAAAGAGAAAACTCTTCGAACTCTGGTTATCCTACCAGCCACTCAATCAGCCTTTGCAGCCCAGAGAATGCAAATCACAGTAACAGTTGTTAACCTCCAAGTAAAATAAAAAATTTCTGTTAACCTCCAAGTAGAATAAAAAATTCATGCTGTGGCATGGGGGTAAATACTGAGCTATTCAGGACTTGTTATGAATTCAATGGACAATACCTTTAATGGCTTTTATGAGCTACTGAATGACTGTATTGATCAGCACACAGACATACAGCGAACCTCTGCTTAGTGAGCCAACACTTAAGTTCTCACTGAAGAGTTTTGGCCTGCCCTAATTTCAGAGGCAACAAAAAGATGGCACTGTCAGTAGAACCACATCCAGAGGAATAGATCATAACACTCTGGCTGAAAAAAAAGAAAAGAATGGAAATCAGTGCCTGCAGTGTCAAAGCAGCAGCTAATACAATGGACTTCCTAAGGTACAAAATCACAATAAACTCAGGTATGGGCAGTAGTATCATTGTCACCAACTTTTCAGTTGTTTCATACACTTTTGAGTGATTTTACTTTGTGTACAGATCAAGTGACAGACAACTGGCGCTTGTCCAAGGCCTGAGCAAAGCAGACACACTAAGTCTCTAAAGCTGTACTATTCAAGCTGCAATTGAATGAAAACGAAAAACAAGCTCAGAAAGACTGCACTGCCTGAAATGGCTTCATAATCATCACATTTTTATTTTTTTAAGCCAAAGCAAAGCAGAAATTAACCATTTACAGGGATGTGTGCTCAGCCTTTTTGTCTTGTTTTTTTTTTTTTTTTAGGTCAGTTGTTTGCCTCCTCAGATGTTCAGGTACAGTTGTGGGTTAGATCAGAGAACAAGGTATCAGATACCTGCCTGTTTTAACTTGTATCTCCTTTTTGAGAGAGGTCATTTGCTCTGCCAAAAAAAGGAGACCAGAGGCTTGGAAAAATGAAGAGCCCTATAAAGAAAGAGATACTGGAAGTTCCTAAATGCAGAGGGGGTTTCTAGGAGAACATCATGCCAAAGGCTCCAAGAAGCCGAGAGCTTCCACAGCGAATCTAGAACAAACTGCCTCAGTAAGGATAAGGGGGGAAAACTCTCTAGACAACCCAAAGAAGAGAAGCTATTTTCTTTCAATGATGTGAAAGAACAAGACAAAAAATCTGATATGGAAATTGGGAACCTCTAAGGAAAATACACACAATCTGGAAAAAAAAGAACAGGAAGCAGGTCTAGCCTGGAGTTCTGTCTGCTTGGTTTTACCAATGAAAGAAAACCCTAAGAGTTCTCTGCAACAAAGTAAAAAAAACCACCCCAAAACTTAGCTGCTTCTTAAGCACAGATGGAAAAGTGCAGACAAGGTAAACAACATATACAACACTGCACAAACTGTTCCTTATGACATACCGGTAGATATCAGTATTTCAAAGTCAACTGACACAAGTCTTTGTTTCACTGAAAACTTAATCATATCTATCACAAACAGGTTTACAACACATTTATCAATCAAGATTAAAATATCTTACTGAGACTGTATGTATTAAGTTTATCCAGGGCAGAGAACCACTGTTGCAGAACTCAACTTCATACAGCTTGCTTTTTTTTCTCCCTTATTTATTTTCTTTAGAGAAAAGGAAAGAGAAGAAGCAGCAGCTGAATACACTGCTTTCAATTTGTTGTGATGTAAACACACCAAATTCCATACATCCCTTTTAAAATAAACATACTAAACAGATGCGAGAAATGTGTATCCAGTTTTTAATCAGTATGTAAACTAATCCACATTTTGTTAATCTAGGCTGGTCATAAACTAGCAGGTTCAGTGCTTTTTTTCCATTTTCTGTAGAGTGAATATGTTAGGACACAGGACCAAGTCTTCCCACACACACACATGCTTTTTTTTAATTTTCTTAAGAAACCATAGGTTGCATCTGGTCTTCTCCTGGCAACCTCAGGTACACAGAAACACCAATTTTACACATTTCAGTTATACTTAAAACATTACTGGAATCATCAACTCGGGTGCTTTTAAAGAATATTCCTACAAGGATGCTGGAGAGAGACTCTTCGTCAGGGACTGTAGCACAGGACAAGGGCAAATGGGTTTCAACTTCAAGAGGGGAAGTTTAGATTGGATATAAGGAAGAAATTCTTTACTGTAAGGGTGGTGAGGCACTGGAATGGGTTGCCCAGGGAAGCTGTGAATGCTCCATCACTGGCAGTGTTCAAGGCCAGGTTGGACTGAGCCTTGGGTGGCATGGTTTAGTGGGAGGTGTTCCTGCCCATGGCAGGGGGGGGTGCAACTAGATGATCTTAAGGTCCTTTCCAACCCTAACTATTCTGTAATTCTATGAATATATTCATAGTGATACCACTGCTATCCTTCCAAAGTGAGTTTTTCATAACTGACCTGGGGTTACAAAATATTTTGTTTGGAGGAAAATCTGTTTTCCTCCAAAACAGCTGCACCCCCTATTAGTACCGAAGAGATTAAGACTACCCTGGTTCTTAAAGACAGACATCTTTCACCCAGGTGGCACTGGATGCTGTTTAGCGCTGTCCTTATTAATACAAACGGAAGCAAAAGCCAATCTGAAGGTTAGCATATACCTTTAATGGTAGCTGTTCCTTGTTTTGCAGAGGAAACTGGAAGACCATTCATTGAGAAAACTTACCGAATGATGGGTTTTTTTATTCAAGAAAAAGGGCAACACTAGTACTATTATTTTAAAACTTCATTTCACCATAAGGAGGACATGGGAAAGCATGGAATACAGAAAGGAACGAAACACTGTTGGAAGGAAGCACACACTGCAGGAGACCTCAGGGTGGAAACCAGAAGCTTGAGAACATCCACCATACTGTCAGACTTGTTTCTGCTTCTCTGAAAGGAAAAACAAAGGCATACAAAATACACAGATTAATTTGCATTTCACTTGTTTAAATATTTAGTTTCCAAATATATATACAGCCTAAGTCACATACTTAATACCTCTGAAGAATTTTTAACACAGTCAAAATCTTGAGCTTCTTGTTTATGTTTATATATATAAATCTTTGAAGGGAGTTTATAGATAAACTTGAGAAAGCACTAGGTATTAAAGAAGAAAAGCATTAAGATATGCCACAATTACTCTAAAAATGGCCCATTGTAAACCCAGTGAAACAGAATTACAGCTAAAGTTAAAAGAAATTCAAATACATAGGGTAACTCACCCACATAACTTAAACTAAGCCATGTTGACATAAGCTGACATGTGATCTTTTGCCAGGTTGTACTATTCATTAACAAAGTGCTGACTGAAACAAAAAGATGACATTAAGAGGAATTCTTCATTCCGGTAGTTCTCCTGGGTCTGCAGCATTTGCTGTACCAGATGCACACCCAGCACCAAACTGTTGTTTTCCCTCCCTGCACCCCCTCTCAGGCCAAAAACCAGCTCTGCCCAAAGTTGGTTTGGAATTTTGCAGTTGGACAAAAAGCCATTCTTCAAAGAAAAAAAAAATAGAAAACTGAAAATTCTTTCTGCTTAACTACTTCTCAGGATAAATACCCGTAAAACACAAAGAAAACGTTATTAACCCCAAATATGACTTCACTTTTTATTCACTAATTATATATGTATTTAAATGTGTATATACATATATTAACATTATTCATATTATATTGTATATATGATTTATGTTGTGGTAACTTTATTATTTACATGTATTTTCATGAGAAAGTTTGGTTTGAAAGGGACAGGGACAGAGTTGAGAACATTTCTTGCAAGTTGCTGCAAAACAGAAACGTTATTCCGACAAATTTATCCAATCCAGGGGAAAAAAAAACCCCACCCTCAAAATATTCAGGAAGTTTGTTCAAACGCATCCTCCTGTCCTTTAAAATCAGCTGCCAATTGCTTCCTATTACTAGCCACAAAACAGCTTCACATAGGAACAATTATACATAAGGCTGCTAAACACAGTAGTTTAAGAAGTTATTAGTGGTAGTTAAAACAACAAACAAGCTGTTTTTCCTAAACCTTGTCTAGAGCAAGCCAAATGGTTTACTGGGTGTGCATGGTCAGCTTTTCTACCAAAGCTCAAAGAAATTCAATCTCTGGCATCATAATGGTTTCATCAGTTTTTCATACCCAGCTACATACAGTATCTTTATTGTCTTAACTCACTGTACTAAATGCGTAATTTCTGATTTCTACTTTGAAATATTTCTAATGTATTACTTTTATAATCTAGTGTACAACTGATACTGTGTTAAGATTCTTTTGATAATAGCATTTTCTTTCAGGTCTACAATTTGCCTAAATGCCTTAAGTGCTATTCAAATCTTCAAATACTATTATTTTTCCACTCAGTTGTTATATACTTTTTCTTCAAAATTTATGGAAAAAATAAATTGCTCTAATGTTGCAAAATGACAAAT
Source organism: Psilopsiagon aymara (assembly GCA_024733675.1). NCBI lineage: Eukaryota > Metazoa > Chordata > Aves > Psittaciformes > Psittacidae > Psilopsiagon > Psilopsiagon aymara. The sequence goes on from JANRGW010032628.1 coordinate 11,346, forward strand.
TAAATTCCAGTCTTAAGGAAAAAAAACAGTTTCTATTCATCCAGACTGAGTCAAGCATATGTTACTTTCTGAAGTCTAAAGCAATGACTCATAAAATCTTGCACACATTCTGATTCCTGCCTCTCCTAGGTGATGAAGCTACATGGTTTACCCAGAAGGTTTAAACTGGGTCACAATTACTGAAGACATGTTATAACCTTAAACTCCAGGCTAGAATTTCTCCTCACTTTTTATTATCATTCACTGTTCCTAAAAGCTTTCTGGTTTTACTTTTTGTTTGAATTTTTACAGTTAGAAATCCTCATAGTAGAAACCTGTTTAAATTGAGATATTTTGACAGGATATTGACAGAATGTTTTTCAGTAAGTTCTATCATAGTTTTTATATTGTGATCATCACCACAGCATCTACATAACTGGCTTTTCCAAATACTCTTTCAAGGTTTTCAACATTCCTTATCCTGCAGATCATCAGGCTCTCGTACTCCTTGAATTCTCAGCTGTAAAGATGACATTTGCAGCTGTGTTCCTCTAGAACAAGAGACAGGACTTGTTTCACCTTTCCTGGCCTTGTAAGAGCACAAACTGTTCTCAGAAAAATCACCATCAAAAAAGTATCTGTCATCCTGAGCACAAAGCAAGCCAAAAACCTCTCCACTTCAGCTCTGAGTTGTGTCCCACTGGGACATGGGCCCATGTGGTGATCATCTATCCAAAGTGTAACTCTTCAGGAACACAGTTGTCCCTGTCAAACTTCGGTTCAGATGTTCTTTACTGTTTACAAGGAAAGTGACAAGGCAGGGGAAACAAAAACAACAAAACCCCAAACAAACAAAAAACACCATGAAACAAAAATAGGTTTTTTACAAGAAGAAAGAATGAGAGCATGTGTGGAAGACAGCAGGAAGGGCATCATCAGCTACCTTTAAAACTGCCAAACCCAAGACACCGATGTCAGCTTACTATGCCAAATAACACAAAATATCCATCTGGCTTTACCTATAGTTCCTTCATTTGGACACTGTACAACTTCTGCATAAATCAGCCTGTCCACTGTGCAGTCTAAGTTCTGGGAATCACTGGCAGCACTGAATGAAATATTAGGGCTTTGTCTCACAGCATCCTTCCCAGTATTACAACAAACCTTGAAATTCTGTACCCAACAAGTTAGCCATCCTTCAGCATGCTCTTTGCAGCTTGTTTCTTATTGAAAAAACTGAAGGGCCAACACAAACTCTTGAAGGACACTGAAATCCTCTGTTAGCCACTGTCAGACCAACATCAATTACTGCAAGGAACTGGCTTTGGATAGTGGCTCCTGCACACACCACTTCGGTTATCTGAGGTGAAGCAAGCAGAAGAAACTTAACATGGACCACCACCACTTTCCCGTCATCTGAAACGCACGTGTACTACCTGCAATCATACCTGCTTCTCACACAGGGCTCTGCCTTCCTGCTTCTATAACCATTGCCAATGAAAGCAAAAAAACCTCAATACAGTCTACAGAAGGAAATCATTAGGGACTGTAGTGACAGGAAAAGGGGTAATGGGTTCAAACTTAAACAGGGGCAGTTTAGATTGGATATGAGGAAGAAATTCTTTACTGTAAGGGTGGTGAGGCACTGGAATGGGTTGCC
>JANRGW010032633.1:12241-26957 GCA_024733675.1 Psilopsiagon aymara
TGAGGCACTGGAATGGGTTGCCCAGGGAAGTTGTGAATGCTCCATCGCTGGCGGTGTTTAAGGCCAGGTTGGACATAACCTTGGGTGGCATGGTTTAGTGGGAGGTGTCCCTGCTCATGGCAGGGGGCTCGGAACTAGATGATCTTAAGGTCCTTTCCAACCCTAACTATTCTATGATTCTATATTCTGCCACCCAATAAGCTCCTAAATAATTATCTGGCTGTACAGAACACTGGCTCTTATACCTGCATTTGCACATACACACTACATCAACAACTATGTTCCACCATATACATTCAAATTAATCCATTTTTCTCTTCTCTCAAAGGTAATGTACATTTCATAATAAAAGCCTTTGTTTAGAGTCACTTAAAAGGCAACGTTAAAGGCTGTATGGTGGCAGAAGTAGAACTGAATCTTGGTTTATTATACTTAATCACACAATTTAAACATACATGAAAGGTACAGAAGATCAATACAACTTTTACAGAAGAGAAACGAATTGTAAATCTAGGACAGCCAAGTACGATCAGCAGACCAGATATTTAACATTAACTCAATGACTGTTTTGTAAGATAATTCATCTTCTGGACCTACAGAGGAACTCTCCTTACAAACAGTTCATCAGGCAGAATTAGTCATTTAGTACAGAGTTATGCATTTTTTCAGTAATATGCTTCAAGTAAGTGATATACATTATGACAGACTCATTCAGCTTCCCTCTTGCACTTTGCATATGGAAGGAGGACAAGCTAATTTGAGCTAATTCAGTTACCCAGAACACTCATACATCCCCCTCCGATTTAAAGCTCGGTCTGAACTGTAGTACGGCCACCTTTTGTGGACAAACTTTCAGCTACAAAGGCACCTTAGTACCATAATACAGTACTCTAATCTCTATTAATATTAGATGTACTGCTCTTAAGAGCAACACTTTCTGCACCATTGCCAAGTAAAACAGTGTAAATTTCTGAAGTGCAGTCTGTTTAAGGAAGCTTATCAATGTCTAGTGCTTTGAAAATAGTTTTTGTGTGGTAAATTGCTGAACTAAACACACACAGAGCAGATATTCTTCAGTTTCCAATACAGGTCAGAAGAAAAACCAGCATAAATTTTAAATCTTACTTTAGCCTCACTAGTTTCACCTCCTACACAGCCTCTTTCAATACATACAGAGAAGGATGATGCCATCACTTGTTCTGAATGTTTCACTGTGTCATCTTTGTTGGCAAAATTAAGTTTTCTATGTACTTAGATGTGATTAGCTGTAATCAGAACCCAAGCACATGAGTCAGCACTACCTGTCAAGGACCCCAAAGGTAATAACAAAAGCTGGATTAAAGATGACACAGAAATAGTAGCAAGAGATACTTAATTAAACCTTGCATCTATCATTCAACATGAAGAATAAAATATTGAGGAAAATTAAGTTGTCAGTAGCCATTAATGCATTTATAAACTCATATTTCATTTCATTACTGTTACTTAAATACATCTGTTATAATTAACTGCAGGGGGGTTAGAATTATTTTGATCATATATATCCATCATTTACCAGCTGCTTTTTAGAAATCAGTAAAAAGACGAATTTGACCATGAAGTTAAGTGAAATTAAAAGAAATTTCACCCAAAAAAATGATATGTTGAGAGGAGACAGGAGTATGACAAATGTTTTCTAAAGGTCTTTACTACTGCTAAAAGCTGACATGACATAGCATCTAAATGCCTGTAGTGTGCTGGAGCTGGCTGTCCTGGATGCTATTTAAAACACTAGATGACAACAACTGTCAGCTAAAGAGAAACACAGCCTTCTAGCAAGCAGCTCTCCAAGAATCCTCTTCACAGAAGTATTTCCCCAAGTGATGTATTTAACAAACTGACTTGCTGTCAGTACTGGAGCAAGCTGTTCAGGAGGACACAAAGGATAACCCTGATGGTATCTAGAAGATACAAGTATCAAGAATGACAAAAAGCTACATCACAATTCTGTAAAGAAATAAGAAGGACCAATAGATTAAAGAGACTTGATCAAGGTAGAAATGACAGTAAGAAAGGAGGCAAGAAGAACCCTTTGAAGTTCTTCAACATAGTCTTTATCCACAGTTACTTTTGACTAAGCTGGCTACCGGCTGCAGCATTCAGAAAAGTACCAGCAACAGGACAGAAACCGACCTGATTTACGGACACAAAAAATAAATTAAAAAATTACCTTTTCCTTGAGGCAACATATTCTGTTGCCTCTTTGCACCATTTTTCACACCCTTATTGATTACTGACATTTATTAAAGTCAAACAGGCAGCAAGATGAAACAACAGAAAAGGATGATGGCAATATCAAAGCTGCTTTGTACCATTCTAAGGAAGAAAAGATACTTGTGGTATCTTTGTCCAAACACTAGCGAGAAAACACTATAAGCATCTATCAATACTACACTAGGAGGAATATAGAAGAGATGATATTGTAGACCTCTCTCGAGTCTCATTTCTATGATTCTCAGCACAGTGTTTTCTACACAAATGTGATTTTTGTTTTTTCTTCCTTCATTGTGAAGACATGGCTTCCTGCATTGCACAAGGCTGTGGAGCAATGGCTGTGGTGTGGGGAAACACAGATGAGCTCACTCCCTTACTGGTATATCCAGTACAGACCAGCAGTCTTAACCTTTCATTTGTCTCAGCCTGTTGGCTAATGTTCTGGCTCCAGCCAGAGACTGGCAGAAACCACGCTGGAAATGTTAACAGCAACAATGTTCCTTCACACTGCAGAACCTGTGAATACTCTGCCTTGCCAGTACTTCAGAAATCTTTATATTATTTCTCACTCCAGAATTTAGTCATGTGCAAATGCATCACAAAAGCAAATACGTGTGTTTGCCTTGTCAGATGTCATCATAAACCTACAATTACCACAATAACCCAGACAGATCTGTTCAGGTTTTGTTTCTAAACTGCTGCAAACAACTGTCACTGAGTCTAGTCCCCTCTTCTTGAAGGTAGAAGTTTGACACCCCTATTTTAACTGCCTAACACCTTAGAGTTTAGTAAGTTTAGTAGTTTAGTAAAACACGTTATCAGTTAATTTTAGTACTCTCATTTCTGACTTAACACAAAAGAATTGCCATCTCATTTTAACTGACTGGCTGTGTGAGAATCACTCATAGAATACAAATGATTCTAAGTTAAGAACAAAGTCAAAAAAAACCAAAAAAGTCTTTATTACCAAACCTGTAGGGCAAGTGCATTACTTTCAAAATTTGCAATAGCCATTATCCAACTGAGCTAGGAATGCCTGGAAAGGCCAATTCCATGTTGCAGATGGAGATCATTTCTAGGCAGATCTTTCAAGATGTCATACCTTGTATTCCCCAACCCACACAGAAGCTAGTTTGAGTACAGAAAACTATTTTTAGCAAAAGACTAGCTGTTTTGCCAAGCAGCACAGCAAGAGCAGAGCAATGTTAGTTTACCACCCAGGACATTCTCCTGCACAGTTAGCATGCTGCCCGAGCTGCTGTATGCAGGCAAAACCATCCAAGTTCCGCACATTAGCATCTCACACAGTTTGGTATTTAACACAATAAACCTCAGCTAGAAGAGGTACCAATTTAACCTGCTTGTAAACAGAAAGACAAGCTCCCACGTCCTGAAGGAGTTGTAATGCTCCATAATCACAGAGGAGGCCAAAGGCAAACAAAGGCATGCAGAAGCAGGCCGTCCCACCAGACAAGCTGGGCCAGTTCACAGCTGGCCCTGCACCAAGGGTAAGAGGAACCACCTTGGCTGAAACGCCACGTGCTGCAATGCCAGCACCCCTGCTCCAAGCAAGGAACGTGGCACCCATTAATGAGACACAGAGGTCCGGAACTGCTGAGATCCAAAGTTGCTTGGCAGAAACAAGAGTACATGGAGGATGGAAATCCATGCAGCACTAAAAGCTTTGCACCATAATGAAGTATGTTGCCAGGAGAGCCTCGATCTACTCCTATACCACCTGAAAGTGGTTGGTTTTCCCTTCTGTTCCCAGTTTCACTGGAAGAAGTCCCCAAACGCATCTTAGGGAAAAGAGGCTTCATTAGAGAAGCCCAGGTGCAGCATTCTTGTAAGAGATCCAACTTTTAAATTAAATCAGCTGCTTATTACCACTGTCAAGCTTCTATTTATAACAAACCATGGTAGCAGATACTGGTTTTGTCTGCTGGCATGAGAGAGAGCTGCTGCTGGAAAGAAGTTCTCCTTCCCCCACCTGGTAGTCAAGGGATGAAGCAAACAGATTCAAACTTCCTTAACTTGTTTCATCTCCATGTCCTTCCCCATCTGCAGACAATCTGAGCACTTCCCAAGCACTGATACAGGCTTACACGGCTCTGAACAGCATGGCCAGCTCAACTGGTGCCATTTAAATTGAGAAAAATCTGACCACCTTTCAAGATGTGAAAGGGGAGGTTGCCAGCATGTGCAAAGCAAGTAATGACTAGGATTAAAGTAATTTAAAAAACAGCACAAAACCCCACAGGACACAGCCACGCAACCCTGAAAGCATGAGCTCTGCAAACTGAGGTGAACAGGCAGGCCCAAACCAACCACAGACAGTGTTTCCAATTTGACACCAATCTGTCATGCACATAAAGCAAGATCCAGGCAACTATGAGTACATCAAATACTCCCAGCTGTCAGCATGCTCGAAGAGACAGAAGTAGACAGACGGAGGTTCTATATGTTTGTATATATACAACTATATATTTATAAACTATAAACACACATGAGCAACTTTAAATTAACCAACAAACAATGAACTGAATGAAGCTTTTGCCCAATGCTCAGATCAAATCTTTGCCGTCACAGGAAAATACATCCTAGTATTTTGACCTTCCATTTGCGTGTATTAGGAGCACTACCAGTGATTAGCTTAGCCTCTGGTGCTAGCAAACCGAATCTTTCACCTTAGCCAAAGCACTGGGAACGTACACCAGAATGTGGTTTCAAAACCAGCTTCTGAAGATCTTGAGCCCAAAAGAGTTGAGGTCCCATATGAAGTTCTCCACAGCTCTGAGTAGCTAAAGGCCATCAGAAGAACAGCAGACATCAAGCCAACTCCTTAGAAATGTGCCAGAAGAGTAAAGGACAGAGGCCTGATACCCTGCTCCAGCTCAAGAAGCTCCAGCAGACACGAAGCCCATATGCCAGACCAGTGCCTAAAAGATCACTCAATCAGGCTGCGATATCAAACACTGGAATGTATTTTTCTGTTTACAGTTTCTGTTTTCGTTCCAGTTGTTTAGCTGTTTGAAGAGTCTCCCCTAGCCAATGTTATTTCCCAGTTTGGCAGCAGTTTCCTACCCCTCCCTTCCAGGCTGCCTGCATTGCACATGCCCTTCCCATCCGATATGCTGCTTGCAAAGGAACAGCTTCACTGCTGACAGCCTATCTGGGCTTGCAAACAATGTGACATACACAAATACTACTACACTTGACATGAAATGGACATTGGGTGAGGGACATGAAAACTCAAAGAGATCTGACCAATTTCAGAGCAAGCTAGATACTACCTTTATTCTTGCCTATGCAGCACAGTGAAGAGAATCCACAGCATCAACATACTCTTTAAATCTTGAAACAGACTTAATTAAATTCTTTCAGGGAAGGGACACAGCATCATTAGGATAGAAAAAATAGATCCAGATAGAGATGTCCTAAAAAAAAGCCCAAAACAACAAAGTATTGCTAAATCCATCTTGCAAGCATGTTCTCCAAAGCCAGACTGGTTGTGCAGTTTTGTTGTTGCTCTGGATTATTGTATTTGGAGCACACATGGAGGCAACTTGCCAACAGCTAGCTAGACCATCTCCCCACCAGCATGAAAAAGAAGATTTAGTCTTCAGTGACTGAAATAAATAGTATTTGCCAGGATCCCTCTTGCAGAATCCTTAACCTACAACTACAGAACATTTACAGAAGCATTTCCAATGAGTGAGAATCACGGAATAGTTTAAAGATCATCTAGTCCAAACCTTCTGCAATGCGCAGGGACAGCTTCAGCTAGATCAGGTTACCCAGAACCACATCCACCCTGGCCCTGAATGTGTCCAGGGATGGTGCATCCTGGAATAAACAGGGCAACCTGTTCCGGTATTTTTGCCATCCTCATTGTAAAGAGTTTTTCCCCACACATCCAGCCTGAACATCCCCTCTTTTATTTTAAAACCATCACCCCTCATCCTGTTGCAACAGGCCCAGCTAGAATGTCTCTCTCCATCTTTCTTATATACCTCTTTTAAGAACTGAAAGCCCCAATAAGGTCCCCCTGGAATCCTCTCTTCTCCACGCTGAACAACTCTAACTTTCTCAGCCTTTTCTCACAGGAAAGGTGATCCATCCCTCTGATTTCTGTGGCCCTTCTCTGGACCTGCTCCAACAGGTCCACTTCTTTCCTGTGCGGAGGACTCCAGAGCTGGATGTAGTACTCCAGGTGCAGTTCCAGCAGAGTGGAGGGGCAGAATCACCCCCCTGACCTGCTGACCATGCTCCTTTGGATATGGCCCAAGATGCAGTTGGCTTTCTGGGCTGCAAGTGCACACTGCCAGCTCAAATCCAGACTTTCATCCACTGGTACCCGAGTCCTTCTCTGCAGGACTGCTTTCAGTCCCTTCATCCCTCAGCCTGTACTGATACCGGGGTTGCCCCAACCCAGGTGAAGGACCTTGCCCTTGGCCCCACTGAACCTCATGAGGTTTGCCTGGGCCCACCCCTTGAGCCTGTCCAAGTCCCTCTGGATAGTTTCCCATCCCCCTGGCGTGTCAACTGCATCACTCAGCTTGGTGTCATTATACACAAGTATACACTAAAACCAGCACCACCTAGATTTCAGAGCACTTGAGAGCTACCAGAACATTTCCATGTTTGAAAAGCTTCATCAAGTTAACAGATACTCTATTTTCTCTTTCTTCATGAATGCACACTAATGACATGTCTGACTTTGTTCACTGACTTATGTCTTTTTACTGTGCCCAGGTACCTAAAACAGCCAGTGTTGAAAAATAAATAAAATTTCTGTTTTAAGCTTTATTTAGTTCACTACTATAACCAGATACTGAACTTTAATAGTCTAACAAGGACCAGTCTATAGGTGATTAACTATAGCATGAACAAGCTGTAAGTCACCAAGTAGTCAAAGCTAGGCAAGAGCTATTAATTACCTACAAATATCTGCAACACAAAAGGAATTTGCTGTTTTAAAATATAGTTAGCTAAATGCAAAGTTTTCCCATGCAGTCTCAGTTTACAAGCACAGCAGCATAACCACATCATCACTATCTCATTTTTATCATATCAGTATTATTTCCCCATGCATGTGTCCTTTAAATTCACGTATCCTGCTGTTATAGGAAGAGAAGATTCACAATGAAGAGGTTTCTTTTACCAGCTCACTAATTCCAAGCATTTCCACAAACTAAACAAAACACAAGCCAAGTAGCAACACCCAACCTTCTCCTCTGACCAGATGCAGTCACCTCAACTTGCTGCTGCTCCTGACCTAAGTAAGTTCAGAAATCTCCACTTCAGGGGGCAAACCTAATGCTGCTTTATACTGCAGAAACCCTTTCAGGAGGCAAGGCAGCTGGCCACTACCTTAACACAGCCAGACAAAGCCCTGCTGCAGCACATTTTCTATATTACAGCAGGAAAACCAGAATATTCAAACATACTTAGTTCCTTAAGCTTCTAACTCCTTACAAAAAAAGAAAGGCAAGCAATTTCTACCACTAGTTTACCAGGAAGAACAGACTAAGGGCACATATGGCTGGCTGCAGGGAATCTTTTTCCTACCATTTGAACCTCCTGAAACAAGCTGCTTAAATCAGTACCAAAAAAAAGGTCTCGGCCCCCAGTAGCCATGTGCACAGCAGGGCTGTCATCAGGCTGCAACCTCCAGCACAGCAGAAGAAACCAGGGGCTGAAACACAGCTAGGGGCTTGGAATCAAACCACATGTTGCGATTTTCAGGAAGCTTGACAACACTGAAGTGGAGCAATCATGGACCTGTCACTGTCACCCCCAGCAATATTTAAAATGTATTTATCCAGCAATTTAAAATACATAAGCCAATAAGCCAAGTGTTGAATTGCTCTTTCTTGAGCAAGGGACATAAGCCCTTTATATAGCAAATGCCTGGTGAAAGATGAAGGTCAAAAAAACCAACATCTGACAGCCATTGTCAAAAGCCAAAAGGAAAGCTTTAACAATGGTACAGTAAACGAAGTTTGTCAGACTTCAGTTTAACCAGCTTTTCAGCCCAAACCTGTGTGTTAAAAGGGCAGTTCATGTGCCTCCATGCTGCTAACCTAGATCAGAATGGGAGGGGGAAGGAGAAGGGAAAAAAAAAGTAACAAAACCAAAATCGCACTGTCACAGACAGCTTTCAGAACAGAAGTGCGCTAAAAATCAACCTCAGAAGTTTTACATTACTGAGAATTCACAGCTAAGTTAGGAGAGATTTAAAGCAGAAGAAGGAAGGAAAAAAAAAAAGTCAGTCATTTCCTGAAACAACCCGTAATCACAGCAGCTTTACTGTAGGTGGCCTTCCTGGGAAATGCACTCACTGGCCTTTTTGCCCTTCACTGCTTGTCAAGTGTGTTTGATGCATTTTAAAGTTCTAGAGAAAGCACTTGGAGCACAGACATTAGAGCACTCAGCACAACCCAGTCCTCCGAGTGCAATAAACAGCGTCCAGAATACCGCAGGGGCTCCTGCTCCACCTGAGTCCCATCCAACAGGCCATTTTCCTTTGCTCTCAGGCCCTTACTGCGTAGCAAAGATGACATAATCTAGATGAAACCCTGAGAACTGCACAAAGGCTTGCACTGGAGTTAACATGCACAGCAAACTGTTTCAAGAAAGATGCTGCCTGACAACCTGAACAGCAGTGTGTATGGTGCACTCTTTAATATTTATTTGCATTAACAAATTATGCATACACTTTAGAAATGTAAATGTCAAAGAACATGTTGTAGCTTTTCCTTTTGCAGAAGGCATGCTACATACTTAAAAGCAAACTGATTACCTGTAGATAATACATACCACTTGAGGTACAAGAGGTACCTAGCGAAAACTAAAGCTGCTGACAGTAAAATCAGATACATCTAGCAACCTCCCTGAATCCATTTGAATCAGTATAGCTTCTCAAAGGAGTGCATCTTACCACAGTAACTAACTGCTTGCATGCTGTCTTACAGTCAGGAATAGGAGGTGGAAGGGACATAGACAGAATATTCCTCTATTTGAAATCTTTAATTGTCCACTGTTTTTTCTTCTTTTACACTTGTACAAAATACCAAAATCCTGCTATATTACATATACAATATGCTTAACACTGTTTTACTGTAAAACATTATGATGCAAACAGGGGGGAAAAAAAAAGCCACTCCCAAATATCACTTTGTTTACAATCACTAACAGGCTAAAAAAAACCCCACATAAGCATCATTATGTCCAAGGTGGCAGCACTCTTGCCTATTAATGTAGCTTTAAAATCTAAAGTAAACATACGAGCGCATTTTTGACTATGTAGTATCAAAGTGGCAGCCTAAAAACCATGAATTACTCTTCTGTTCAATAACACTTCTGCACAATAATGTTTATTTTCCTAAAAGAAGAATCTCTGTCCTACAACTCTCTATCAAGCCACTTCTCATGTGAGCAGACTCGTTTATTTCAACAAGACTACTCACCTGGCTCAGCCTGCAGGACTCTACTTGCCAGCACAGCTGTCATCATATCTTACAGCTTATGACAACAGTAAAATGATCTGTAGCATGGTAAACATGTTCCACCACACCTACCTACAGAGTAGCTTCTTACCCCCCTCAACTGTAAAAACAAGCCCTCTGCTAAATCATAACAACCAAAGGTATTCTACAAACCTAGATAGGAAAAAGTTTTACCTACATAGTTCTGTTTCAAAAGCCTATTTTTTTTTTTTACCTTGTGTATTCTCTTTCAGAACAATGTACAGATTATCAAACTTCTATCAAATTATCAAATTAATCCCCAAAAGCAGTAGAATATACTGGCATCATCTATCATTTTTTTTAAATTACATAAACAGAAAAGCAAGTCTGAACATTGAGTTGCAATAAGCCACAAACATACCTTTAGAACTTGAAACAGTACAGAATAAGATTTAACTTCTTAATACAAACAAACAAAAAAAATCAGTAAGTCAACTTTCTTACCTACCAACATCCAAGAAATGTATCCATTGCTAAAAATGGGGTTTCCTTATTTGACATCACCTGCTAACAAATCGTTTTTAGGAGCAAAAAACTTGCATGCCGATTTTTTGCTTGACCACCACTTCCAACATTTTACCTAACAGACACACATTTTAAGATTGTTCAAGTATGAAAAACTTTAACTCTCCCTCACCTTCATGGCACAGTTTGACCCACAGCTTTAACACCTCTAGCCCTCTCTGGTGAAGACAAGCCACCAAAAATGCTGCCAGAATTAACAAAGGCAGTGTTTGTACCCTGGACTCACTTGGCTCTCGGAAAAGAAAAAGATGTGCCAAGCTCTGTCATACCATGCCTCACCTGAAACTGCAGTTCCATCTCTCTTTACTGCTCTGAAATCTTCCCCCATCCACTAACCCTAACAGTGAAACCTAAGTCACTGTGTTGTTTGAATTAAACAACCATTTTACTGATTATATTTTTGGTAAACTAAAGCATTTCAGGATATTACAGGCAGATCTTCTATTAGTCCAGGGATGTATATAATACTGGAGTTAAGCCTTAGTCCATAATATTAAGGAAACAACACAGCTCTTGGTAAAGAATTATTTCATCACTTTATCTAGTGCAAACCTGCTTCTAGGTGAAAAGACACTACCCTGTCTCCTTCTAGAGAGTAAGACAAAGCAAGCTGATCCAGCTTCTCCAGCTCCAAATTTCTACTCATCCATTTTCATTTAGCATTTAAGGGACTCCTGTGTGTGTTTCTATACAGAGCAAAACTCACTCCAAAAGGCACGTGGCTGATTTGCATTCAGAAGGAAGAATTCAGAACTCAAGCTCACAACATTTCACTTTCACTGCTGTTTTAGCACTAGCAGCACAGCACTAAAACACTTAGGAACACGTTATTTAACAAACCAAGCTCATACACATGACATATAATTACACGGGGATTTTTATTTCACACTCAACTAATCAACAATATTTAGATTATATAGGTTAAAAGCAAGAACATTGTTTTCTGGGCTAAAGAACCGATTCCCTTCCGCATGTTGATGATTGCTTACAAAGCAAATAATTCATAGGGTTTAAGCACTGATTACATAGTCACCTTTAAAAACTTCCCTCCTTTCAGGTAGCCATCCCTAAAATAACTCAATATACAAGTCTTGGAAGCTCTCTATTTCTGGAAAGAGGAAATGGCAATCTCAGTTCTGAAACTGATCCTAGTGTTGGGGGGTTGATTTTAGACTCACTTTGCCTACTGCATTAACCTCATCCAAACTTAAGCTGTCATGCGTATTGCAGCCTTGGATGTAGCGTATGTCAAACAAGCATCAAACCCTACAGTAACTATTCAACACACCGGACCCCGAGCTAGGACTTAACGATGCTTCTAGAGCCGCTCAATTCAAGCACATCCAGGCAAAGGAGCCCTTTACGATACAACAGGTCGGTTAGGTTATCAGCACTCACTGCACCGCCGCTCGACGTCAAAACTTGCTCGGCAGCAGTTTCACAGCGCGAAGACAAAGCCGGGGGCCGGCCGCGCTGCTCCGCCCGCTCGCCCAGCGCTCCCTCGCGAAGACCCGCAGTTTTGCCATTTATAAACATCGCTGTCTGTGCACACAGCACTTCAAATGAGGCGAGAGGAAAACCATGTGGCTGTGTTTTCCTGAGCCGCTTTCAGACAACAGCCACATATGTCTTCAGCAGAGCAGTCACGTTCCTCTCCAAAATAACAGTTTCACAGGAAAACACCCCAGCTCCTCACGCCGCTCGCACCCGCGCCACTCGCGGTTCCGCTGCTCTCTTTCCACCACAGTACCAACACGGTGCAGGGGTTTCGCTCCGAGCTGGGCAGTGCGGCGGACTGAGCCGCGGGGCCGCCAGGGAAGGAAGCGCCCTCCGCCCCAGCCCGACGAGTCCCGTCCCGTCCCGTCCCTCCACCCCACAGCAAGCGGCGGCCGCCGCCCGGGCCTCGGCGCCGGTCACGAGTTGAGCAGTTTCGGGCACTTACGTAACTCGGCGGGGCCGCTGCTGTTCCCCCCCGAGCTCCTTCCCCGGACCCCGCAAGCCCCGCAGCGCCCTGGGACAAGCCGGCGCCAACCGCCGCCCCTCTCCTCCACGGATCCTGCCCGCACCGCCGCCTCCCTCGCGGCGGCGGGAAGCAGCGATACCACGGCGGGCGGGCGGGTGGCTGGGAGCGCCCCAGCGGGACAGCCCCGCAAGGCAGCCGCCAGCGGAGCCCGGCGCCGCCTCCCGCCGGGGGACCTCGGTCCCTACCAGGCACCCCCGGCTCCCAACATGGCCGCGAAAACTCGTCCGGAACCCCGGCGGGGAATTGCTCCGCGAGGAAAGTTTCTCTCTCCGGCCCCGGCCACCGAACACCCACCAGCCGGAACACAACCAGCACCGCACCACTTACCCAGAGCCCTCCACTCCGGCTGCCGCCCCAGCGCCCCGCCGCCACCCTCTCCCGCACGGCCGCGGTCATGCACCCCACCGCCGGGGGACGGGCTCCGGGACACCGCCCGCGCGGGGCGGGGCCGCCGCCATCTTGGGAGGAGCTGGGAGCGGGAAGGGCTGAGGTGGTTCCGCGGCGGGATTTTGAGCGGCGGGCCGTGCCCTGGGGAGCTGCCCGGGCGCACGGGTGGCACCTCGGGGATGGGGCACTGCGAGGGCACGAGGTACCTCAGCCTTTTTTGAAATACCCACATTCCCACTCTTTCGACGCTATCCCGGGTCCGTGGTTTGTGTCCCACGCTCTCCCGGAGTAAATACGGATGGTCATGTTTTCCATTACCCCTTTCTACACAGAACACATAAGGGAGTTATTAACATAGAATCACAGAATCGTCTGGGTTGGAAAAGACCTTTAAAATCATTGAGTCCAATCTTTACCCCAGGATTGGCAAGACCACCGCTGAACCATGTCGGTGTTCTAGTTTGAATAGTTTCTGGTCAGCTGGAAGAAACCATGGCAGGTCTGCCAGCACAGCTCCCACCAGAAGCTGCTGGAACCATCAACAAGCAGCTCCTTTCCTCCTTGCCATTACAGCTTTCCATGTCTACACATGCAGTCATCCAGAGCAGTGTTTTCCAGATCTGGCTGATCAGCAGCTGATAGCGTCCTTCTAAGATTCCCAGGCACTGATGGCTGCTATCGGAGCAGGAGCACAGCTGAGGTATGTGGGGAGCTGTGGATCAGGAGGGAAGGGGGCACCACTCCCCTCTTTCAGCAGCAGCACCATCCACTGCTCCGTACTGCTCTGCTGCCAAAGTCTGTTCTCTGGGAAATGGCCTGAGGTGCTTTTCCTCAAGACAGTTTCATTAAATGCAATATAGCAGGGTTTCATTTCCCACATTTCACATTATTGAGCAATAATGTGGTTGGTATCTGTGGGGGAAAAAAATAGAGTATTTAGACTGGGGGGCTTTCAGGTGGTGAGAATGAACCCAATGAAGTGTCTGAATTTCATCTTATTTTTTCATCCCAGCTCAGACAGGGACATGGATAGGCAACAGCCGCATCACCACGCTGGGTCTCTCCTGCAGTGAGGACATGGGGAAGAGACCAGGACGTGAAGGACTGAGCACACATGTCCTCCCATCCTACAGAACAGCAACCAGGCCATCTGCTTCTCCCCTCAAATCCAGCCATTGTTCAGCCCGAGCTGAATGCCGTCCTAAGGGTTTACTGAAGGACAGAAATGAAGGACCAGTGCTGTCACTCTTGTAACAGACATAGCTTCTGGATGTGGGGTACATTCAAAAGCTTCTGCGTGGACAGCTGTAAAAGACTACTAACATCTAACATACATTCAGATACGTTCCCAGCTCCATGAGCGACCAAAGCAAGCAGGGCTGTTAGAACCCACATCCCTTCTGCAACAGCTATGGCCCCTTCCAGGTGACCCTCATGAAGAACCAACAAACTAAGGTTGCACAGGTAAACAAGAGCAAATCTCCCACCAAGTCAAGAAACCCATGCAAGCCACATGGATTCTATGCAGAAAGCAAGCAATATCTAGCATATGAAGCATGTGTGAAAAACATTTTATATCAATGCTTTTTAGTTCTCTAAACAATACCGTGGTAGCTTTTTCAGCTCTGGTGTAGACACATACTTGTTGCCTGTCAACAAATTTATTTTTTTAGAGCATTTCTGCGAGTTTTCTTTTTCATTCCTATCACTTCCTCACTCCTTTTGGAATCTGCTCGTTTTGTTGTAGACAAAAATAGAAGGAAAAAAAAAAAACAAACAAACACCTGAAAGCCCAACAAAGAAAAGCTCCGTAATACTCAAAAGAGATGACTCTCGTGCAAAATCAACAGCAGCACCAAGTGGCATTTGACTTTGCACCCTTTCCCAAACAGTGACCACTAGTGGAGGCTTAAGAAAAACAAGTGAAAATAGTGCAACTACGTATTTATCCCATTCACTGAGCTTCTATTAAGGCGGGGGGGGGGGGGGGGGGGTG
>JANRGW010032634.1:0-37217 GCA_024733675.1 Psilopsiagon aymara
CACAAGTCAAAAACACAGTGCTGCACCAACTACTAAGAAGGAGAAAAATGACTGCTACTGCTGAACCCATGACACAGTTCTCAGTGGGTATGTGACCAAGTTACCTGCTTCCCTTCATAGTCTCAATATAATTACATTGTTTGCATATTCAGTTCCTTATGCTATTGGTTTCTCCTATGACCAAGTTACAGCAGGTCCCTGCACCCCTTTTCTCTGCCACTCCATGCATTTCTTCCCAGTACCAGCACTAGCTGCCTGCTGCCGCACACAAGTACTGAGTGCTTGCAATGCTGAGGCAGGCTCCAGCTCCCCTGGGTGGTCTTGCATGTGGCATCCAGCAAAAGGTAAGAAAGATGAAGCATTCACAGAGATGCTCCTGCTGCTTTGCCACAGGCAAAGTCAACAGCACGAGTGCTTCTGCCAGAACAAACTGCACAGCAAGTTTAGCACAAGCTCTGGGGGAAGAAAAGTGTCTTTTATTCCACTATCGTGGGTCATACCTAATCCCTCTGTGTTGATTTTGGCAGTATCCCATGCGAGCAGGGCTGCTAAAGCAAGTCTCTTAAATACAGGAGCTCTTACTGCATGGGGAGGGAAAGACCTGTCAAAACTTTCCTCCATGCAGAAGCAGGGGGGTGAATAAACAATCTGGTTTTGCTGAACATCTGAAGGAAACAAAATCTTAACACTTGAGAAGAAAAAAGTGTCAAAAGTTTGAGACTGAAATTTGTGGTATTTGCTTTAAGGAGAAGTCAAACATTTCCCCATCATCTTCCTCCTGCCCCTGTCAGTTCTGACTCCCTCCATTGGTTGTGCCTGTGGCAGGGCAGAGCGGGCACCCAGAGCTCCCACTGCCTCCAAACCTGGACAAGAAGGAAAAGTGAAATTGACTTATGGAAAACTGGGGGGGCAGCAAAACTGGCTACCTCTCTTCTCTCCTCACACCTAAACATCAGAGGAGCAGTGGGTCCCCTCAGCAAATGGGTCCACATCCTCCCAAATAGACTGAAGGGAACCTATGGAGATGCACCTACAGTGGCAGGAGGTAGCTTGGCTTGTTGAGAACATGCTTCAATGAATATGCAGCATAACATTTTCTGCTTTTCCCCCTCTTATTAAATAAAAGGGGGACAGCTTGAACAATGAGCTGGAAATGCCTTTTGTTGCAAGCCAAGTCTCTGAGATGAGGAGGTAATAAATTACAGCAGCTGACTGGTAATTTAAACTATCTGCTACTTGTCCCAGTAGAAGAGTAACATTTGCCCCAAAGTCGTGTACATGATTCTAACTGTTCCGGTAACAGACTGTAGAATTGGGATGTGCTCATATTAATACACACAGGATAGCATCTCATGGTGGTGTTTTGGTGCCAGGCAAGTTCAGCAAGGCACATGACATCAGCTGCAAGCCCTTACCCTTCCCTAAAGAGACAGCAGCCATGGTATGTTCTGGATCCCTTTTCAGATAGGTACTTGCCCTGCTGTAGGCACAGCTCTGCTGTCGAACGTGGGTCAACATCCAGGTGAGCAACCCCATGGTGTTGGTTCACTGTTTTCAGATCAGGGTTTGAGGCTGTCCCATTAGTAAGAATAAGGAAGGTGAGATGTTTTGCAGACGGTGAAAGCCATGTTGGGAAGCACTTTGTCAAGAGGAACTTTCCCCCTCTACCTCTCTCTCCCCTCTTGTCTTACTCATCCCAATAAGGTACATGTGGCTACGTTCTTACTCAGCTTTACATAAGTTGTGTTTGTATATACTTGAGAATCTGGTTACAAAAAAATACAACTTTTGACTAATTGTAGTTAAAAAAAGGGATTATTTTGACTCAGGATTAATGCAGATACTTCTGAATTTCCCTTTCGTAATTGCCAGAAAGATGAAATGAAAACCTCCTTCATTCACCACAGCACCCCCAGCAAAGCTGCTGTCTAAAGATCCTGGGGTAATGCTGATGGGCAGTGGGTGGTGATGCAGTTTTCTTTCAGTTCCTGATGCTGAGAGTCTGACTTGACTGAAAGACAAAGTTCATCCTTCAAATTAGTTGATGTAAGCCCAAGATGAGGCCAAGGTGTAGAAACATCTCAACCTGTCAGCGTTTTGTAATGAAAACAACCTGAAATCCCCTCAAATCTGTCACATCTGGTTGCAGGCAGAGGCTTGTTCTCCTTTGGGTGTTGTGTGCACTGGAATTAGCTCCTAGACTGAATGTCCTCGGGGCATGGCAAAAGGATGACCTTACCTCTGTGGCATGAACCAGGGCTTGAGGCTTCTGAGGGACACAAGGGCTTCCTTGATGAAGGCATGTGTTGTGTTTACCCCCATTTACTTAAGCAAGCTTGGGATCTGTTAATTTAGTGGTGTTGGGAGGATGTGTTGAAGATGGATGCTTGCAAAGCACCTGTACTGGGTAAAGAGCTGCAAGACACAGAGCACTATTGTGTCTATAATCTCTAATGATGCTTTCCCAGTTCCCCTCTTCATTATGGCCCCATGCAGGTAAGTGAGCAGGGCCTTGCCTTGTCTGTGAGCTGTGCTGAGGTGCAGGCATGAGCTTAATGGGCCCTTGCTCTGACCATTTGATCTCTGGGGTGGGTGCTAGAGGTACCCTGGGCAGAGGGAAGGGTCCGAGACTGAAGCTGTAGTGCAAGACCAGACTTCAGGTGTTTCACATGATCCTCTGAAGAGAAAAGCTTACCCAGAAGAGAAGTTTTCATTGCTGAAAGCTTGACTTGTGTCTTGGGGTTTAAAGTTTTATGTGTCCCTGGGGGTTCACCTGTGTGTTGATGGGGTCTTCCCACCTATGGAAGCACAAGGGATGATGGCACCCACTCTTAAAGACTGGGGAAACTGAGGAAGCGAGATGCCAGTGCAGAACTTTAAATCCAGTGTCAAACAGTGAGACAGAGAGAGGAACCTTCCTCCAGGAGATAATGTAGATGTGTCCATGGCAATAGCAGTCGAAGGTTGGACTGGGATAGGCAGCGTGAGAACACTCCATGAAGCTGTGTCCTGACCACTGCTGCCCTGACTCACAAGGTTTGCCACATAACAAAGGATTGACACCTGAAGTGATGGGAATGTGCCTGGTTTGGTGTTTTCACTCACAAGCATCAGTTCTCCCCACCTGCTTATTAAACATATCATTTGCTACAGAGTCAGGTCTTCCCTGAACAAAAGCCCTTGCTATTTCCTTAGGAAAACACTTGGTTAATAGAGGCAGTTATCAAGAAATGCATTTATTTTTCTGTAACTGCATGAAGAAAATCTGCTTTTGTAATGAGAGAAGCAAAGACCCAGCATGAATCCGGTCAGATTTGCTCTAGTGAGTGCACCCAGTGCTTTTAATCTGGAGAAAAAAAGAAATACGCATGCTTTAACTACAAAGCCATACCCCAGCCAGACAGGCTTGGTCTAAATGTGTGCATGCTTGAAAGTGTCACTGAAGTCCATCTACGATGTGATGGCAGCCTTGCCGATTTCAAAGGAGAAAGGGACAGGGAATGGACTTTGCTGGACAGTTGTGCATTAAATCATCTCCCCAGAAAGCCAGTCTCTGGAAGAGATGAGGCATGAAAGAGCCTGTGGTTGAGTGTGATTGAAGACCCACGATGATGGGCTGCAGCACCGGCTGAGGCAGGGATGTCTCAGCTGGACGTGGGGTCAGGGGGACATTGCTCTGCCCCATGCTCATTGAGCACCCAGAGGAGCTGTGTTTGGCTCCCTGAGGGCAGCAGGGATGCTGATGAGATTTGGCTTTGAGAGTGAGGTGCAGTGATGAGGAGGAGAGCAGAGGTCTGGGTGGCCGTGGAGGGAAGGAGAGGAGGGCAGCTGCATGCTCTCTCCCCTCGAAGCCTGCATTCTCCAGTCTGAACAGGAAAGGAGCTGAGTGAACAGGGAGACTCTTTCCTCATTTTCCTGTTTTTTCCTTCTATTTGTTTCCCATCCTCCTCCCCAGGAGTTGTCTTTGCTCTTCAGAACTCCTCTGAACTCATCCCATGAGACAAGCAGCAAGGAGATGATCAGCTGCAGGTAAAGAATCCAGCCTTAAGCATTGGACCAATATTCCTCTCCTTTATTTTTCTTTCAGATTTGTCACCATGAGCCTCTTGTCATTTGAGTCCATCTGTGTTTTCCTGCTTCCCCAAGGTATGTTTGAAGTTGTCATTTTTCAGCGGTGGGCTCTGTCTCAGATTGTTCCCTGTCTCTGGAGTTCTTCATTCTGAGGAATGAGAGCCAAATGAGTGCCTCTCCAGGAGCTTTACAGATAAATCTCTGAAACAGTTTCACACAGAGGGAGAGAAAATAATACCTGGAGAAACAGCTTTGCTGAGAATTCGAACATCTGATTATGTGAAGTGTCTATTGATATGGGAAAAGCTGATGCTGTTGTGACATTAAAAGCTCATAAATGCCACCAGTGCAATTATTGGGTGTCCCCTTTGCTTATGCCTGTGATCTTTGAAGCCTAAGCCTGGCCTAGCTGTCATTCTTGCGCTGTTGCATGCAGTGAGCAGAGGACTCCCTCTCGTGTGCTGCAGCTGGGTCCTTGGCATTTTTCATGCTCTCTGAGTCCCTGTCAGAAGGAATTTCCTCCCATAGATACACATCATTGCAAATGTGAAATCTCTGCAGCAAACCAGCATTTCTGCTGCTGTGGATTAAAGCCTGCATGTTTGTTTATGAAGGCAGTTCTTAGCGTTGATGGGTGATTGTCTGTTTGATCCCACAGTTTTGCTGGTGTGGGGTATGCAGGAGATTCATGCTGACCAGGAGATGATCAGCAAGATCTCAGCTGCTGGCCAGTGTAAGTTCATCTTCAAAGGAAGTTTTTCTGTTTCCCGAATTCCTGATTTTTTTGTTGTGTGTTTTTTTTTTCTCCCCTAAATATATCCATTTGATTGTTTGTTTGTTTGCTTATTGGACCTCTTTCAGTCTGTAATGCTCTGGCAAGCACAACATTGTGGCTGCATCTGCCCTAGCCTGGTTTCCCCCCTCATTGGTGATAGCTCTCCTGGGATGTGACCTGCTCTGGTTTTTCCATACTGTTTTTTTGCCACCCAGCTGGTGTCTCTGTCAGCTCCTTCAGAGCATGTTTCAAGCAATCCTGGTTTAAGGAGCTGTGTTTAATCACAGACTCAATTAGACCTCTCGTGTGGCTAATTTGTTCAGGCTGTGAAGCCAGCAACAGCCACAATGCGCTGAATAAGGATGACTGTGCTCTGGCTGCAGCAAACCATGTTCACCTACAGCTCCCTTGACGTACACCCAATTGGTTACTCACAGCCTGTATCATGCATTCTCCTGCTAGCCATTATTTCCTATTGTCTGCCCGCCAAGTGACAAATTACATGTTCTCCTGTGCCAGGCATGCCCCCATCCTTAGCACGTGTTCAGCTCAGACTTTCCATCCTGACATGCTCTATTTGGATGTTTCTCACTGATGCACATCACCAAGAGCCCTTCGGTGGGCTGCAGATGTAGAATCATAGAACGGTTTGGATTGGAAAGGACCTTAAGATCATTGAGTTCCAACCCCTGCCATGAGCAGGGACACCTCACACTAGACCAAGTTGCTCAAAACCCCATCCAGCCTGGTCTCCATGCCAAGCACACAATGAGATGGAGGCACAGCAGCTTTCTCTGTGCATGCTCAGGCAGGCAGCTGTGGTCAGTGCCTGCGCTCAGCACCCAGGTTGTTGCACCTCCACATCCAGACCAGCAGTGAGGGCAAGGCTGACAAGCTGGGACAGTGCTGCTAAGTAGGCTGTGTTCCAGCTCTTACCCAGTGCAGTGCTCCAGGGCAAGCCTGGTTGCCCCATTAGAAGAACCAGTGACCCAGAAGGGAATGCTTTACAGCTTTCAATCCCTCATAATCTGCTATTAGAAAACCCTAACTATAAATTCAGGGTTTTGCTAGCAAAAAGATGGCTGGGCTTAAACCATGCCAGGGCTGAATGAGTGCAGGCCAGAGCAGGAGTGCATCCAGGCTTTGGGTTGTGTCTGCCCTCTGCATATCCGTTTGTCTGGATTTTCTGCTCCTGGCTATCTGTTTCCAGACAGTGAGACTAACAAGGTGCAGTTTCAGAGTGTCTACCTTTTCTCCTAGTGATGCAGTGCTCTGCTTCATTAGATGTCCTTTTCTTTTTGGACGGCTCCTACAGCATTGGCAAAGGAAGCTTTGAAAGGTCTAAGCACTTCGCAAGCAAGCTCTGTGATGCCTTGGATATCCACCCCGACAGGGTGAGTGTCAGGAATGTCTCATTGCAGGTTCAGACAGCTTGCCAATGTGTGGAAAAGACAGTGATAACGTGCTGAGTTAAACTGCAGTATTCAACCTAGAAGCTACCATGGGGTATTTATTCAGAAAGACAAGGTGGAGGTATGTGAAGCAGTGGGATTGGAGGACGCTTCTTGATTCTCCACAGATTTTAAGCAATTCCATGTGGTCCATGTCTGATTCTCCAGAGAGTTCTGGGAGCAAAGGAGCAGAGGCAGCTCCTGTGTTTGCTCCTGGTTCCCACCCCAGGGATACTTAGATCTGTACCCAAAAACTTCCTCCAGACCAGCTGCCTCCACCACGCCAGGTCCTAAAACGAAAAGCTGCTGCTCTGCCCCTGTGGAAGGATCCTTTGGAAGCTGAAATCACCATTCCCCTCCATCATTTTCTTATGCAAGAAATCTTTCACCCTTCATATCTCATCTTAGAGCCGCACAGCACAGGGCAATGATGGCAAGGAGTCACAGTGCACACTTGAGGCTTTGAGAGATGCAGGGCAGCTCAGGTGAAATGGGCATTCCCTTTTCATGGCTCATATTAAATTGATTGAGAGTAGAGACTTGTATAGGATCATAGAATGGTTTGGGTTGGAAGGGACCTTCAAAGATCATCTATTCCCACCCCCCTGCAATGAGCAGGGACACCTTCAGCTTGACTGCAATATAGGCTTATAGATTGAAAATCGGCAGTTTTTTCCCCTTTAAAGTAGTCACATTCCATGAAACTTCTTGTGAGGCTTCAGTGAAATATCCTGGTTGTATTGTCCAATGCAGGCAATTCAGCCCATTTGCATTTTCAAGGGTAGAAAACAGTTTTAGAGGAGGTAGTGGAAAAATAATTGGTTTGTGTTGCCTGCTGTGCTTGATGCTGGGGGGAGCTGCTTTTAGTAATGGAAAGATCGCCTGTGCAGTGTATAACTGGCTTGGTATAAGAGGTGTTACTTATGAACTTACTGTGCTTGAGGCTTCTTGCTGCTCTGAATGGATAAATATAGATCATGAGCTGCCTGTGACTGCAGCAGAGGCTCACGTTGTTTGCTAATGAACTTCTTTGCTTGCATATAGTCTGTATAGGAAATGTTGTGGTCTGTGCTTCTCATTGAAGATCATTTAGAGACTCACAGACACCTTTTATAATCTTCAATCTTTTCTTTTAGGTCCGCGTGGGTTTGATACAGTTTAGCTCAACTCCTCACCTTGAATTCCTGCTGGATTCGTATCTAACCAAACAAGAAGTGAAAGAGGGAATTGAGAGGATTGTGTTCAGGTCAGCTTATTTTGCAGCTCTTCTGTTTTTCAGGGCTATGAATGATCTCTGGACTGGGAGTTTGTTGATGCCCAGACATCTCCGCCCCTGCTGTGCATACACCAATGTGATGCCCTCAGGAAGGAGGGTGAATGAACACTGCGGTCCATAATTTACAGCCTGCTAAAACCTGGTCTGGCTTTGTCAGTGGAAGTTGATGGGAGGGGGAGTTTTCAGTGTCCCATTATGACATGGTAAATGGGGAGAATTTTCCATGACCATCCTGGTGGGTTCTTCCGGCCATTTGTGCTGGGCGCTGGGTTACGTGCTTCCAGGGAAAAGCAAGTGCAGTGTTCCCGCATGCCTGTGCAAAGGCAGGACATGGTTTTAGTGGTTACAGTTTCCTTTGTCCTACGAAGTAGTGACAAATCCCTGGTCCTCAGATGTCTGTACATGTGTACCTGCTGAATTCAACAGGATCAGGTTTTCAGAAGGAAACCTTTTTTCTTCCTGATGGGAAGACTTGGATGTCTTCCCACGACCTCAGGAAACAGAGCCAGAAGCCCAGACAAGACCTGTCCTTAGAGCCTCTCCAAATCCAAACTCTTCATCTCTGAGAAACACTTTTGGATCTATGAAGGATCTGACAACCACCCCCAAATAATACTTGTTTTGGTGATAGCTGAGGTACTGCTATGGCCTGTGGCAGTCTGCTCCTTCTTCAGCTCGTCTGCATTAGGGATAAAGGTTAGCTCTGTATCTCA
Source organism: Psilopsiagon aymara (assembly GCA_024733675.1). Taxonomy (NCBI): domain Eukaryota; kingdom Metazoa; phylum Chordata; class Aves; order Psittaciformes; family Psittacidae; genus Psilopsiagon; species Psilopsiagon aymara. The sequence goes on from JANRGW010032634.1 coordinate 8,287, forward strand.
TCATACATGGATGTATGATGTACATATTGCAAGCAAATGGGTTCACTTTTGACTTTTTCAAGCAGGATCAGTTGGCTGGTTTTGTTGTATTGCTTTTGATAGGTTTATCAAATCAAGCAAACCTCTCATGTAATATTAAAGGAAAAACTTCCCAGAAAACAAGCTGCACTCCTCCTCTTTGGCTGTTGGCTGAAAGTCAGTGAGAACAGAGGAAGCGGAGCAGTATTTGGTGTCTGAGACTGAAATTCCTTGATGACAACGCAAGGATGCTGACAGATCAAACAGAAAGAATGACCTTGTGCTTGGCTGTTCCATCTAGTTTAAATGAAAAGCTGACATTTCAAAGCAGATAAAAGAGCTACGGATGGATTCCAGTTGGCTTCCGAAAAAGCTGGGTGTCTGACGTCTCGGATGAGAGGCTTCTTGATGTGCTTCTGATGAGCCCCTGGCCAGAGAGGCATTTCCTGACTTCAGCCCTGTGCTCCAGGCATGGAGCTGAGAGCACTTGAAAGGAGGCAGCACCAGACTAAAGTGAAGCTTCTGTGATTTATTTGGAGCCTGCTGGTCTCTCTCTCTGTGAATCCTGTCCAAATGGCCTTTGAATTCACTGGCCAAACCCAGCCAAATTTGGCAGTAATCTCAGAAGCTAAACTTCTTACGAATTTCTTTCATACAAGCCAATGGCTGGTTACAGGAGAAAAACCTTCTTAGTGCTATCCCCGAGCAAAGGCAGCAGGTAAAATCCACATCTCCTTCAGCTTCAGAAAATCCTCATTGGAGTAATGCCTTCAACACACCCCACAGTGTTGAAACCAGTGAAAATTGATAAGAAACTGAATTTAAGGAGCTTTGGTGCAGAGACTCTCTATTAGGTTTTTCTAATCCTCAGGGCTCATGTGGGCACAGCTGAGATTCAGTCATCAGACTGACTATACACAATGTATTTTCCTTCATGCACAGCACTTTTCACTGAAGCATCTGACAGCTGCTGACATCTGGTCAGGAAATGGCAGATTTGGACATGCTATGAACACAGTATGAAATGAGCATGAAATGATGAACTTGGGCACGATCAAATGCTTTTCTTGAACAAGCAAATCGGGAGCCAGGTTCTAAAGCAAAGGATGGATGTTCAGAAAGCAAATGGGGTGTGTTTGTGTCAACACAGCTGAAGGACAGCATAATGCCTCCAAGAAATGAATAACGCTTGTGGCTTGGTTCTCCTTGCTTGCTCTGGATGGCTATAAAAGCAGCTCTAAAAGGCAATTGTAGGAAGTGATTTATAGCACAGCTCCTTGGTAGAAGTAGAAAACAGCTGGAAATGTCTCCTCCTATCTCATGGTTTAGTTGTCAACAGGGTCTGCAGCAAATTCCCTGTGAACTGGGCTCCCTCTGGTATCAAACATCCAGCCAGGCATGGCACATTACAGACCTCTTGCCTTGTGCAGATGGAGAACTACTGGGAATGGAAGAGGGAGACTTAATGCAGGATTTACCCCTTTGAGATAAGCAAATGTTTATTCCTCCAACACCAGAAAGAATTAATGAGTTGTAGGCAGGGGTCAAATCTGTCCACAGCAGCTGAAGAACTTGCAGTGTGTGTTGCCCTTGATTTTTACCAGAGATGAAAGGCTTTTTCCCAGTGTGTTGTGTTGTAGCAAGGTCTTAGCCTGGTATTGACTGGGTGCAGAATGTAGGTGGTTGATGTGAAGCTTGAGTTGGTTGCAGCAGGGGCTGCCTGGGTAGCCTTCGTCTCCAAGCGTAGGAGACGGATGGGGAGTTGGGGCAGCTGGGGCTGATTTCACCTTGGGGTCCAGCTGCACAGTCCAGCCTGCAGGGCAGAGGTGAGACCATCTCCTGCCTCCTCTCCAAGGTCTCTATTAGGTTACTCATGGCTTTGACTTAAATAAATCTGCAGTGTTTGGCTCACAGTGTCATCATTCCTGCCTCAGCCTGATACAGATGATGGTTTTATGTGTAATTCTGGTGACGTTTTATGGTACATAGAACATAGAGTCCAGTCTTGAGTAGGCAAAGTTAAGTATTGAAAGCAGAGGACAGTCCCTGCCCCATGAAACTCACTGGGAAGAAGTAACAACCAGGGGAAAGGTACAGCCCACAAAAACACACGTTATTGTTCCCCTCTTAGACCCATTTGCATGGATAGCACTCCCTTTTTTATTCCCTTCTGCTTTATCTTCAGCACAGTTGCAATGAGGGGCTCCTTCCCAGCTCACACCCAGTAGTCCATCACCAAGAGACCCTTTGCTGTGCAGACACTGGCTGTAACCCTGCCTGTGGTGAGCATCCCTGCTGCCAGAGGGAACTCTCTTTCCTTCCCTGTGGCTTTGTGCTGGTGTGCACCATACAGCTCCAGCACCTACAGGCTCGGGAGGCCAATCAGGTTAAGGAGGCATCCGGCAGTCAGCAAATCTGACCTCTTTAATAATCTCACAAGAAAGGAGTTTCAGGATTTCTTAAGTATCTTTGACTAAAGCTGTTCTCTGGCAACCCGTAGTTTATTTTCTACCAATATTGCAGTCAAGGTTGCTTTTCCTTGGGAGTTACTGCATAGCTGCAAGGCTTCATGCCTGCCATTCCCTGATACTTAGCAGTAGCACATTTAACCTGCTGATTTAAATTTCCATTGGCATGCAGGAATTCCCTGTGGGAATGTGCACCCTTTAGCGCCTGAATCCTGATGCAGGTTTAGTACTTTGCTACTGAGAGGATTGCTGAGTATTGAACTGATTGCTTTCTATCTCAGAAACTTTCCTTTCTCCAGGGGCTGCCAAAATATGGAAGCAGCTTGTTTCTTGCACCTTAGAACTGCTTCTGGGGAGCCAGGAAAGAGGAAGTAAATGGTTTTGTGGAGAAGGACCTGGAATCAGCCCTGAAATCTGCTTCTGTTACCTTTGGTCCAAGATGACACTTAGTTTTCATTCCTTCAGAGGCCAGCTTGTGCACCCCTCGATCCACTCCCCATAGCCACCTCTCTTCAGGACCAGTCAGCTCTTTAGAGCAGATTTTCAGAAGGGATCATCTGATGTTTTTACATGTCTGTCCCTTCATCTCCTGAGGTCCCATTCATTTGTAAGTGAAGGGTGGCAGGGCTATGTCCATCCACTGTTTGAGTTACATGTACTGGAAGGAATGTTTCACAGGAGAGACACACAGGAAAGCTCCATGATAGCCCAGACCCGAGGGCAACCAGGCCCTGCAAGGACTTCAGGGCACTACTCTGCAGACAGTATGAGGAGTAAGGTAGCTTTGGCATCTGAGCCACAAGTGAGCTGAAGTAGGTAACTTGTGCCACTTTTAAATGGCCTTGTGCTTCTTCCAGGTGATCCCATCTCCAAAATGAGAAGTGATGGGTACAGCTTGTGTGGATATCAATAGCTGGTGAACTTCTCTATCGTACCAGTGCTACTGGCAAGCAACCTAGCAGATGAGAATATTGATTTTGATTGAGTTTTTCATGGCTTTGGACAGCTGGAGCATCAGGTGGCTTTCATTGACATTTACTTTCCTCATGTAAAAGGTACTGGTGAAGCCCTGAAAAAAGCATCCCTTGTGTCCAGTCCTTCTGCGTTTCTAGAGGTATGCTAAGAAGCTTTCAGCATTCGTTTTTTTCTGGAGCTTTACTACAGGATGGACAAATGCCTTTTAGTAGAAAATCAAATTGACCTTCAAATAAACCATGGAGAAAAAGGCCATGACTCTGCATACCACTGGACTGCAGACTGCAGACTCTCAGTTACAAGCTGGGACACGTATCTCCCTTCTTGCACTTGGTGTAAGAATGGCAGAAGGTTCCATGGAAGGAAAGGGATTAAATGTGGCAAGAATTTATAGCATCTTTATCCATCAAGAGAAAGGAAACCGCCTTGAGATGCTGGTGTTTGTTCGTTTTGCCCACTTGTACTGTGTTTCTGACTGGAATACAAGATGTTGTAAAAGAGCTTTTCCTCACAACTCTTAAAGGAGTGACTGCAGTTTTTAAATGGAAAACCAGGAGCAGATGAGACATTTGTCAAAGCTGGAAATAAATATCTGAGAGCTCTGGTTCTTGCTCCAGTAGCAGAAACACTCTGCTGTGTGTTAGAAGTCTTGTTGGAGATGAGAGAGGCAAAGGTGAATAGATGAGACCTATTAATAGGAAGGTGATAAGAATGACAAGGTTAGACATCTCTGTGGATGTGTTGTGTGGCAACAGGCAGAAATATGCTAAGTTCCCATTACCAAAGGGTGGAAGTTTGAAAGCCAAATGGTAAATACAATAGCAAGAGAAGAGCTCTGTTCTGATTTTATCTCCCTTCTTTCCAGAGGCGGGAGCACAGAGACAGGTCGGGCTCTGAAGTACATTCTCCGCAAGGGTTTCCCTGGTGGCAGAAACTCGAGTGTCCCTGAAGTCCTGATCATCATTTCGGATGGAAAGTCGCAGGGCAGCACCGCGATGCCTGCAATGCAGGTGAAAGACAGACGCATCATGGTTTTTGCAGTGGGAATCAAGTTTCCAAGGTAGGAAACTTCCCATAGAGTGGGAAATGGAGGCCCAGCTAGCCAAATGGCAAGTCCTAGTGAGGAAGGGGTGGTCTTGTGCTAGATGTGAGCTTTGGGAAGGGAAAAGGGGAATCTGTGGGTTAACAGATGGAGGAAATGCTGATTTGGTAGCTGGTGTAGAAGAACTACTGTTGAAGGAAGCCCTTCCACTGACTTAGAGCTATGCTACTCCCTGAGATTAAACACACAAGGCCTTTGAAAACTGTTTGAAAGGTGTCATGGTTCTGCAACAGCTCTCAATTCACTGAACACGGTTTGTTTTGATACTCCATTCTTTGGAGATAACTAAGTGGTTGAACACCCCCTTGCTCTGCAGATGGGAGGAGCTGCACATGCTGGCTAGTGAGCCCACTGAGCATCATGTGCTCTTCGCTGGGGATGCTGATGATGCTGCCAATGGCCTGTACAGCACCCTCACCGGCTCTGTCTGCAGCACCACCGCGCCAGGTAACCCCTTTTCCTGCCTCCTTCACGTCCATGCTCTGAGCTTGGACTGTGTCACTGAGTGAGGAAGATGAGGCAGTGTCAGAAAATGTACAATCGAATATGCACGTCTTGCACTCTGAGTTATCCTGACTCTGGTGGCCAAACTGGATGGCATGCTGGTGATTCCAAGTGGTGGACTCACCATCCCTGGAGGTGTTCCCAAACCGTGTAGATGAGGCCCTTAGTGACATGGTTTAATGGTGACCGTGGCAGTGCTGAGGTACAGATTGGACTTGATGATCTTAAAGGTCTTTTCCAAACTGGTTGATTCCATGATTCTATCATGAAGGCACCAAAGGGGCTGAAAAATAGTCACTGACCTCTGAACTCATCAGTGGGAGTTTTACAGCAGAGCAAAGGATGCTGAACAGTGAGCATCCAGAAAGTGGGACAGGCTGGTGAGCTTGTCAACAGGAAAGTTCTTTTCTGGAGTCTCTGGAGGCTCTGTGAATCACTGCCTGGTCTGCTGATGCCAGGTAGATGAGGAAGAATAACCCATTTCAGAATGGTGCTTCGCTCCCACACAAACTGCATTTTCCTGCATTGATCCTAATTCCTTTTGCTCTTTGCTACAGGCTGCAGAGTCGAATCCCACCCTTGTGAACGGAGCACCTTGGAGACTGTGAAAGAGCTGGCTGGAAACTATGTGTGCTGGAAAGGCTCAAAGCAGCCAAATGCAGTGCGGGCTTCGCTGTGCCCTTTCTACAGGTGAGTTGGACGCCCACAGCTCTAGTAGCGAGTGGGGCTGAAAACACATGAGAGACACAGTAATGAGGCTTTTCTCTGACCTTAATTCTTTATGGGGATGAAGGTGACTCAGAAGACTGATGCAAACATGGTCCCTAGACATGGGAAGAGGCTCTCCCTGCCCTGACCATTGATATGAGAAGCAAAGGGTAAGAGGAGGAGCTGATTAAGATGATTAGCTCAAGAGCACCATGAATATTAGAAAATGGATTTGGGATTGGTCACCTACCTGTTGAACTCAGATGATTTGAAGTGTGCATCTCTGTACTGACCTCTGGTGCAGAGGTTTCTAGGTCTGGCTCCCTGTGTTGGCACTTGTTTTGATTTCATCCACTCAGGCTTTCTTCCTTATAGAAGCCCCTTTTCCTTTGCTTGGCTGCCCTGGGGGATGTGGGAAAGACTTTTCCATAGAGAGACTCCAGTCACTAGCAAAATACCCTCAGTGCAGCAGTGCCAAAGCCAGAATGCACACAAAGAGCTGCATTAACAGGTCAATAGCAGTGAGCTGCATGAGGGAAACGTCCTCTTGCTCAGGGAGAGGAGGCTGGAGCTGAAAACCCATAAACCATGTCAGGTCCTTCAAATAACATTGTCACTGCAGTTGATACCGTGGGAGAAATGCTTTAAAAATGAGCTGTGAAGGGGAAGGCTGCTTCATGCTCTTTACTGATGAAAGCAGCTGAGTGCAAGTGGTGGTGTGCAGAAATTGGTGTGTATGGGGGTTGTTTTTCCTTTGAAGAAATGCTTTCTGTGCTTGTTTTAATGCCAGGCAGTCAGATTCATGTTTAAAAGTCACTCTGGATCTGGGCTGTGCATAATGGCCTGTGCATGGATATACTGAGGAATGACTGTATGGGTAATTTCAAGCCTGTCCTAATGTCTGTGAGTGTTTCCAGATCCTTGTACTTTACAGCCAGCATGGGAAAGCAGAGCAGCTTGTGGCTTGCCTATGGCATCCCAAATGTGATGGTGTGAGCCACGGTTGCTGCAAGCTTAAGCAGCCCTAACACAGAGCACTGGAAAAGCAGTGGCGTAGTGAAGCTGCAGTTATTGGATAAATAGAGACCTCATTACCAGGGGTGAGAATAAGCCGAAATCATTTCACTGCCAGGAACCAGTGTTACCTGCCTTCTTGCATGTGGCACATATACATTTGTCCGTTAGGGTTTGGGTTTATTTCGTGTCACCTTAGGGAAGGGAAATGATGGAGGAAGTTAAAAAATCTCACTGGGAGGCACAGCTGAAGACTGAGGATTTCTTCTCACTCTAAGCCTTGCTTGTCCACCAGTTGCAGGTGGATAAATTAGATGCCAGAATTCACATTGAATGGCAAATTCTCACTGCTGTAAATTTTTCTTTTCATTCCAATTTAGAATAAAACCTGTAACATCTTTTCAGCAGTAACAATAACAAAAACCAAACTGGAGCCTGAATCCATAATCTTTAAACGTAAAACATTCAGATAGAATTCAAACCAAAAGAGTCGATTTGATGAAATACTTTTTCTTTCTTTTGCCACCGCACTCGGAATGAACATTTTCTTTTGAAATACTTGCTTTGAACAATCGTGTTTTCAAAGCAAATCTGTTCCGTTGAAAACACCTTAAGGTCAACCTGGAAGACACCTCGCTAATCTTCAAATTCATGGTAGGTTTTATTGTTCCTGTTTCAGATGGAAGAGAGTCTTGATAAAACACCCGTCCAGATGCTTCCGAACTGTATGTCCAGGTAGGACGTAGCCTTTGAACATTTTCACTTACAAAGCGGGGAAGACAAGAACTAAACAATAAAAAGACTAAAATAAAGAATGAAAAGAATGAAAGGAAAGGTGATTTATCTCTAAAAATTTTGTACAAAGTGAGAAAATGCCACAAATTGATGTTACATCCGTATATATTTTTGTGTCATGGATATCTATAACCAGGGTTATTTTGGATTAAAATACCTCCCAGTCAGTTCTTCCACTTGAGGTGTCAGTTAATCCTCATCTGCTTGTGTCTCTGGGGCTGAGGCTTGTGCTGCTTCCTGATGCCTGCAAGGAGTCACTGCCCTCCAGCTAGAGGAGTATGCAGTGAGATGCCTCCGCTCATGGACTTGGTACCACGGTCAGTTTAGCAGGGAACCTGATCCTTGCTGATTGCCACCCTGTTTCTGTGGCTGTGAAAACAGTGGTGGTGCTTCAGTTCTGCCCTTAACTCCATCCATTTGCTGGTTCAGGTGACAATGGCTTTATTTGTCAGTACAACATTGCCCAAGCAGCAGGCCACACTCTGATCCTTCCATTGTCAGCGTAAATCTGACCAAGCTGATTGACCCTTAGCAATCCTGTATTTGCATGAGTGTAACTTCCTTGGTGTTATTCCAAAGGAAACAAAGCGAGCTCATGGTTTCCAACACTGCCTGTTGGAAAGCCATCCCAAAATGAAATTGCCATGGAGCTGAGGGTGACCGTGGCCCTATGTTAATTCAAACTCTGCAGAAGAAGACCCCTTTTCCTCTGGTGGCACAGGATGGGAAGGGGCAGGCTCCCTGCTGACTCCCTATCTTTCCTTTCTCTGATCCCATTTAGATCCTTGTGACTCCCAGCCATGCCAGAACGGGGGCACGTGTGTCCCAGAGGGACTGGACAAATACCACTGCCTGTGCCCAGTGGGGTATGGAGGAGACATCCACTGCGGTAGGTGTAAACCTGCGCTCCTCCTCCTTCCCTGCTGCCTGGGTCCTGCCCTTTGTGGTGTCTGTTACCTGGCCATAGGGACAACTGGGGTTGGGCTGCAGCCTTCGGGCTCCTCTCCAGAAGACAGGCTGCATTTTCTCTGTTCTCTGATTCCATAAAGGTTAGACCAGATGATCGCAGGGGTCCCTTCCAACCTGGTATTCTGTGTTTCTATGACTCTCTCATGCTGGTTATGGCTGTGTCAGCCCCAGTGACTGGGTCTCACTGCTCAGAAACCTGTGGATATGGAGAGCACCAATAGGGACAGTCTCCCTTTGGATCTAAACGCAGGTGCCATGTGAGCAGAACAGAGGCGCTGGGGCAGATGCATGGGTATGGCTGTTGGTTTCCTCCCTGCATATGGGGTGAAGAGGGACTCCTGATTTTGGGGGTCCAGTGTAAGAAACCCAAGAAGGTCCCGATTTCAGGAAATGCTTTGTACTTTCTTCCCCTGTATTCGAAGCTCCCACTTTGAAGTGCCTCTGGATGTTACAAAAAAGAGCCTGGTGCTTGCGCTCTCTCCTTCCTCTGGAAAACTCGGAGTGTTTTCCCCTGAGCACCTAGCGAGAGGAGCTGTCATTTTTAATTTGAAGTTTGCCATCCACAAGTTCAGGAATCCCCCCAGACTCCCGTGGATGTTTCCTGTCTCTAAAGCCTTGCGTGGCATCCAACCAAAATAAGGCGTGCTCCTCCCACAGTTGTCTTCCGGCTCATGGCATGTCTGGCAAACCGTTTAGGTTACTGTGCACCATATCCCTGCTCCACACCACAGGGCTTGTCTTGTTGCCCTGCCAATGACAAATTGATACCTCCCTTTTTCAGCACCAAAGCTGAGCCTGGAGTGCAGCGTGGATCTCCTTTTCCTGGTGGACAGCTCGTCAGCAGTCACGTTGGAAGGGTTCCTGCGCTACAAGGCATTCCTCAAGAGGTTCATCCAAGGAGTGATGGGCCAGGACTCGCCAATGAACGTGGGGGTGGCCCAGTACGATAGCAGTGTTAGGATACCCATTGAAGTGGGGCAACACAAGGATGCACTCGGTCTCCTGAGGAGCATTGATGCTTTGAATTTCAGTGGAGGGGGAATCCTGACAGGCAGAGCCCTGCAGTACGTTGCACAGCATGGTTTTAGTAGCACCCCAGCCTTTGCAGACATGCAGGATGATATCCCACGTGTGGTTGTCTTGCTCACTGACTCCAAGTCCCAAGATCCAGTGGCAGAGGCTGCCAAGTATGCAAGAGACCAAGACCTCTTCTTGATTGGTGTAGGCAGCAGCTTCATGAGAGCAGAGCTGACCAAGGTGACTGGCAGTCCAAAGCAGACAATTGTCTACTCTGATCCCCAGGACCTGTTCAACAGGATCCCAGAGCTGCAGAGAAGAATCTGCAGTGTGGACAGTCCTGGAGGTAAGGCTCATTGTGGGATGAATTTGTCAAACCATGAGGAGGTCTTCTGAACTCCACTGGGGACAAGGGAAGGACAGAAGGATGGATGTCCTTGTTTTGTTTGTGTCAGTCATAGATCCAGGGACTAACCTTCCATCCCTGCTTTCTGTGGTGGGTCTGCATCTATTGGTGTGAAAGGGTTGTAGATGATCAGTAATCACCAGTGATGATTTTTGCTCACCATTTTCCCCTTCTGACCACTTCTTTTGGTCAGAAAAGCGTACATATATGTTCTGAGAAATCCCGTGTTTGCACTCTCTTACCCAGGCTGCCAGGCACAGCCTCTTGACTTGGCATTTGTGGTGGATGCTTCATCTGGAGTTGGCCTGGAGAATTTCCTGTGGCTGAGGGCCTTTGTCAGGAGCAGCTGTTCACACTTCAGCGTCAACCGGGATGTCACCCAAATTGCCCTTGTGATCTATGGCAGCAGAGCTCACACTGTGTTTGCCTTGGACACCCACACAAGCAATTCTGCTGTCCTCCACGCCTTTGACCAGGTGCCTTTCCTCGGAGGCTCGGGCTCTGCTGGCAGCGCCTTACTGCATGTTTATGGTGATGTGATGACAGTGCAGAAGGGAGCAAGACCTGGTGTCAACAAGGTGGTGGTGCTGCTCGCAAGCGGAGGTGGCATGGGGGATGCGGCTGCCCCAGCTCAGCAGCTGAGGCACAATGGCATCTTGGTGTTTGTGGTTGTCATTGGGGATGCACAGAGCGACACGCTGCTGAGGGTTGCTGGGTCTCCCAGCTACCTGGTCCGCATCTCCTCCTATGAGGACCTGCAGTATTATCAAGACCTTATCATCGAAAGAGTCTGTGAAGGTGAGAGAACGTCCCATCCTTGCTCCTTATGGTGATGCCACCAGGCACTGTTATTGTAGTGAGCTCAATACTGTCTTCTGCCTCATACAGGTGGGCAAACTATGGCATAGAGATCTGGTGACTGTTCAAACCAATTCTGTAGGAATAGGAACCAACTGGACTGGGTCTTGGAACTCAGTCCACTGGGTGAGCCTGGGCTTAGTGTGAGTGGCTCTTTCCAGGCCTTCCAGGCTTAGGTTCTGCCTTCCCTGAAAGAAAAAGAAGTTTGTTCTTTTTCCAAGGTTGCTTTAAGCCTGTAGAACTTGCTGTGCATTGATGTACCCCTTGCAGTGTTATTGGGGGGGGGTGTGTGTTAACGGAACATGTTTCTACAGCCAACAGTGTTGAATGTGAGCGCCTGTGTTCGATGAAAACCAGCTCTTCAGAAAGCATAGCAGCCCTGGTTTGGAGACATTAGTGGTGGCCAAAGTGCCACCACTAGAAAGATAAAATGCCATGCTTGTTTCTTGTTCAAAATAGTCAGAGTTTAACATCTAGCTATTTGCTTTTGTTATGTTTTAACTTGTTTGTAAGGTCAAATGAAGAAGTGCATTGAGCTTCAGCACTATCAAAGGTTCTTTTCATCTCTAGGCATGCCCATGGCTCCTTCAGGGTTAGAAAGAACTAACCCTGATGTCTCTTTGGGGTGAGGAGCTGGTCTCTTGGCAGGCTCTGCAGATGGTTTCTACCTGGAGCTTTTCAATGTGCTCCTTTTACAGTGGTATTTTCAGCTGTGTTATTACAAAAACAATGTACTGTACCATGAAATTAACTACAGCGCCACAGATGAAAGGGAAAAAATGGCAAGGTTCAATGAGTCATGGTAATAACATATCATTTGCTGAGACTGAATTGCTGCTTTCATTTCATGTGCAGGTAATCACTGTTTGCGCTAGATAGGCTGGGACCAAGAGCGATGTGGAGATAAAACCTTCATTCAGTCTTCTGCTCCCAAGTCCAAGACTCAATAACAGAATCATTGTCTGTGAAATGGCTTAAAAAATATTTATGACTCATGCTAAAAGTATTTAGAAACAGACCCTGCCTCTGGACACCTGCGATATCGCATTTGTTCTGAGGCTTAGCTGAAGAGAAACCATAAAAAAGAAATCTGGGGGCTAGGAGAAAAGGTCCCAAGCATTAAATGTATATGAATCTGATTAATGGAAACACAGACTCTTGAGATCATCAAAGGTTATAATCCCTCAAGTGGAAGAAGCTTATTTCAGATGATGCTCTGTTAACAGTAGGCTTGAGTTTCATCTATAGTGAAAGCAGGAGTGTCCATCCCTGGAGATATGCTGTCAGGCAGGACCCCATCTGAGATGTCCCATGATGACAATGGTGTTGAACCCAGCTTGACTCCATAAAAAATCAACAGGAACTAAAGACTGAGATATCTCAGATCTAGATTTGACTGTCAAAACCCTGAATTTCAATGATGATTTTGCCAATCTTTAGCACAAGTTGAGAGTTGCTGGGCACGTTGTTATCTGTACAGGGAGAACAAGCACAGAGTGTGGTGAGCTGTAGTAATCATCCTGATGGACAGAGGATAGGATTAATATCCTTTCCTTTCCCCCTTTTATTTTGTACCACAGAGCGAAGAGCGAGGTGAGCAGCTCCACACTCTACCCCACATAGCTGTTCAGCAGAGGAATTTCACACCTTACCAACACTGCAGTGGTGTTGCCAGCAGACTGGAAGCAAATCCCTCTGGGGTGCTGCTACTTAACCTGAAGTATTTTCAGGAAGGCAGCATGAAGCACTGCCAGCCCTGCTGACAGCTGGGCCCTGTGGTGTTAAGAGGGTTGGGAAAGCTGTCACATACTTCATATGAACAGGGCTAATAACAACTTGGGCTGTGGTTGCAGACTTTTCTCTCAAGCCTCCTAGAAAGCAGCAGAGAAATGTTTCCTGTGTTGTTTTCCATTCATGCCACCCCTACTTCCAGTTGACTTCTTGTCACTGGTGGGAGCTCAGGTCCTCCCCAGCACAAAGTGAGGTTTGAACTCCAGTGGCTTTTGGGGTTGTAAATTGCTTGGAGCAGGGTTTGTGTCTTGCTCTGTATTGTCAGTGTCTGGATGTGGGGTCTTAGAGTGCTCACATTTTCAGTGCAGAGCTCTGAAGATGCTCCACTGTGCTCTTCTTTGATAGGCAGCCTCACATACTGTCAGACTTTAAAGCTTTAGACACATAGAATCAGCTGGGTTGGAAAAGGCCTTTAAGATCATCAAGTCCAAATTTTACCCCAGCACTGCAGGATCCACCACTAAACCGTGTCATTTATTAGGAATGTTCTCCTCCAGTTTAGAACATCTAGCAAAGCCATTCTTCTTCCTCTTCTCTAGGTTAAACAAAGAGGAGTTTGTCTTCTGTGGTAAGACAGGGTGTAAGCTTGAACCCTCTGCCATGTTAATGTGGTTTTCTACTCCCTTTAGCCCTGGATGCCCTTTTTTGATGACTGGCATAGTTAGCTGCTGAGACTTTTGCGGCATTCCCAATGAGCAAGAACATGTGTCTTACCTGTTAGTACTCTGCAGATGCATCTGAGCCTGCTTTCTACTTGTGTCTGTTGCAGAAGCAAAAAGCCCTGTGAACCTGTGCAAGCCCAACCCATGCATGAACCAGGGCGTATGTATCCTTGGGCCTGGGAGCTATCGGTGTGAGTGCCACGGCTGGGAAGGACCCCACTGTGAGAGCAGTAAGGATCAGCAGATATAGCAACCACAGCAGATGCCATCTGGTCTGCTTGCCCCTCTGAAGGGATCCCACATCTTCCATCCTTAAGCAGAGATGTGGCTGTAACTCTTGGCCAGGTGTTTGGTGGCTGGGTCTCGATGCTGATGTGGCCTCTGTCACAATCCCTCCTTGACTTCCAAGGTGGAAACCTCTGGCTCCCTTTTAATGTGAGGGAGCTGTCTTTGTTGGAATGTGAGACACCACCCCTGTTGCTTTCAGTGCTTTCCATGGTGCAAAAGCCTCCCCACTGCCTTCAGGTGGGAGGCAATGGCCAGGAACAGGTGAACCTCTGGCTCTCCAGAGGTGGTCCTGTGCCCATAGTGGGAAGTTCTCAATTAAGTGTGTCTCCCTTCATCCAATACTGTGCTCTTTACCTGAGCTCAGGAGTTCTGATCTCCACCCCATGGCCTCTAACATCTGACAGCTAAGAGAATGCTTCTTGGGTTGTAATGGACTGAGTGTGACCTTATCCCTTGGTCCAAAGCCCTTATCCCACTTCTCTTCTACAACAGGAGTTCCCCGGGGTGATTCTCCACGCTCTCCAGTCCTTCCTCCACGCTCCCATGTGCAGTGGACTCCAAGGGCTTTGCAGCACTTCTCCAGAGCCCCCCGGCACACCAGAAGACACGTGGACTATGGACACTGACGCAGATGCACCGAGTGCTCCAGCTCTCTATCCAGGAGCACTGCCATTCTTAGGCACAACCTCGAAAGCCACCACTGTCCCTGGCAGTGACTGAGATGCTCCAGCGCAGGGACAGTGCCGAGGCCGTTCCCAGTTTCTGCATTGCACGCACTGGGCTTCCCAGTGCTCTCTTTCTTTTGTAATTGCAGTAAATATTTGTGCTTAAACGTTTGTTGCTGACATTTTGCATTTCCTCATTCAGGTTCTAGTGCTGTGTATTATTATTTCTTTAATGGACTTCTTGAGAGATCTTTGAGTTATTCTAAAAACACGTAGAAGTCTGAGCAACTCTGGAGCTCCTGCTGAAGGGATATAATGTAGATAATGCCCTGGCAGAGGAGGTGCTGGAGTGAATGGCTTGTTACACGCAGGAAGACAAATAAGAGGAGGGGGAAACGCTTGTGAGCCCCTGTTCTGTTTTGTAAGTTGTCCATGCCGCTTTCTTCTCTGACTTTATTTGGAGCCATTGAATACAGTTTAGCTTCACAGTCATTTGTAAGCATTTATAAGGAGAGGTTTGAAAAGCATGGGTTTGTCAAGAGCATTGAGTGGTTTATGCAGCTCCAAAGCAGAGGCTGAGGCAGTTTTTCAGTAGATGCACTGACGGATTTTCTTCCACATTTAACCCAGGACAAATCTAGTTACCAGGCCTGCCAATGCACCAACTAAGGGCAATCCCCAGCCATTTGCAAAGATCTGGTCTGTTGTACGCTGTGGATGGAGCCATAGTTTATACATTCTGCTGGTCTTTGGCCTTTGTCTACCTGCTTTAAATTTTAACTCGCTGCTCAGCCTCACTGTTATCTGCCAGCCACAGTCTGACCTGGAGGGGACAGGACCAGGACAACCTCCTGAGCAGCTTCACATGAGTGCTTGGAGCAGAATATGTCAGAGGGGAAAGTGGCCTGAACCTCTTTTCCCTGACCCCTTCTATCCTTTCTTTTCTCCTGCAGGCCACCTCTTTACTCTCTCCTTTACCCATGCATATTTTTCTCTTAGTCATTCCTTTTTGCACTTTCCAGGTCAAACCTCACCTCTTCTTTTTGGTGCTGTTTCCATGGCTTAGACCTTTGCCATGTCACTTAGCTCTCCTTTTGGAGCTTGCTGGGGAGAACGGCATGCTTGTCCTGGCCTGAACCTGGACAGACAAGCTGAATGGCATTTCTGCCTCCCCTTGCTGTTTAAGCTGATCTTGTCCCTGGCACAGCAGTCTATAGCACAAGCTGGGTCTCCGGTGTGCTGTGATGGTTCATGTGTCTCCAAAGACAGTTTGGCCACTTGCCTGCATCCTTTGGAGCAGCATCCTCACTGGATCACTAGATCAATTCACCCGTGATGCTGTAAAATTGCTCCCTGGTGCCTGTGCTTCACACTGTTGGGTTGTTCTCTGCTGCCTTTCCCATGGTGCCCATTACCTTGGGAGAGCAGGAGCAGCTCTGGACAGGGCTGAGGCAGAGACACTGATTGTGTCTGCCAGCACTCATGAAAATAGCATCTATTGTTCCTAGAAGAAGAAAAATGCCTTAATCCAGATGTCCCGGCCCCGTGTGTGAATAGTAACATTAGATGTACAAAGTGAGGCACAAATTACTCCTCGGGTTTGTTGTCAAGAGAAGAATGATCTAAAAGCACTCTGGGGGATGAAAGCTGGCACTGAGACAGGAGCACCACTGTCCTACCTTGTGGGAGAAACAAGGCTATGAGAAAAGAGAATTTCCTCTTTCTTTTCACTGTCACTCAGTAAGTTATCTGTGTCCTAAGGCAGAGCAAAATAGAGGTTTTGTTGAAGGGCTGACATTTGGGATAGAAAGAGGAACTAATCTATTAATGTTCACTCCTCACAAGCATTTGTACTCTGTAAGACTGGTCTTCCCTCTCAAATGGAAGCATATTTACCTTGTCTGGCACACAGCTCTGGAGCTGGGATGTGCTTTCCTGGCCTCAAACATATGCTTAAAGCCTTTTCCTTATACCTCTGTTGCCTGCAGGGTAGTTTTCACAGCTGCTGAGCACTTTGTCTTGTGGCAATAGTGGGTTGGTGTAACCTTTGTAACTTCTTTTTGCTTTAATACATAGCTGGTAAGTACATTTTTAGAGTGCATAGGCTTTATCTGGACAAGGGATGCTTGCCTGGGTCTGAGCTGGGGAAACCCTGTGTCTGTACCATCCTGCTGGTTTTAAGCACTGATTGATTGATAGACAAACCTCTCTATGTGATTCATGAATCACAGACTGCAAAATCTCATGCGGGAGACATTTTAATGCTGGGTGGGATACATCTGGCCCTGTGCATCAATCATTTCCTCGAGTAGGGATGGTATGAGAGATTGGAACTTGTGGAGCAGTTTCAGGAAAGCTGGTTCCTAAACCCAGCCCTTAGCCTCTGCGTGCATCTGGCTGGGGTCTCTGCGCCCAAAGTGTCCCAGGGATCCCCATGTGTTAGTGATCTATGTGTTGATCTGTAGTGATCTGTGATGAGATGTGCTGGGACTGCGACCTCCCTCCTAGATGCGAGTGATCACTGAAGCCTTGGATGCTTGCTTAGATGTGCGCTAGCCACGGCAGCACCCACCAGCTCTCCTTTTGGACAGGACAAAGCACTTTGCAAGGTAAGAAGGTGACAGGGCACTGGGAGGAGGTGGGAAAAGCCAAGATGCTAACAAAGATCAGGATATATGGGATGATCTTGGAGAGTCCTGCTTGATCCCACAGGCAGGCAGGACACTGCTGAATAGTTGTTGAGGCTGTTTGCTTTTCCTTTTTTGCACATCTGCTTTGAAGATCATGGCTAATTTCTATGCTCTTTCTCCTGCAAATTTTAATTAAGAAAGAATAAGTGGCTTTGGTCTTTGAAATGATCCCTCACGAAATTCACTTACAGACTTGGATCCAATCAGAAATACTTAATGAGAACTTACCTCATGGGAGCTTATTCCCTTGAGGCTGGCACAGCCACTGAGGAGCTGGGGTTCCTGCGAAGCCAGCGCTAATCCTGTCTGGCACGGGGCGAGCACAGAGGATGCTGTCTGTGCCAGGTTGTCATTAAATGTCTGGGCTGCTGTTACTAATGGAGCTGTGAATTACTCTCGCTCTGTAGGATTGCTGGACAAGCCTGTTTCTCCTGTATGAAACTGTGTTTTAAGTAACTGCATGTATTTTACCCCCTTTACTCTTACATTCCCTCAGCAAGCAAAATCATGCCTGTTTGTGGTGAATAAATGTGTTTGGGGCCCTTGCTGGAGAGGTTGCAGAAAGGAAGCTGGACTTTGGATCCTGCTATACCACCATCTCCGGGCACCAAGAGCTGAGGCCAGGCTGGGAGAGGTCTGCTGATGCTCCCCTTAAAGCCATCTGGTTTCTTCAGCTCACAAAACGCCTGCAATCTTACTCTGCTCAATAGAAGTAAATTGATTTTATATCTGAGACAACTTACTTATATAAACCTATAGGCCAGCTTCTCCATCAGTGGGAGGCAGGTTATTTCCCCCTTTAAAATCTGGCACTCATGTCTCAGTTGCAAATCAGAGTGCCGCTAGCTCGTTGGATGTGCCAGGCAGGATCCCTCAGTAGCTGATGTAGGGTTGCTCCAAGTATGCAAAGCAAGAACTGAAGGTACTTACGTGAGAAACTTGGTAAGAAAAAACGTTTGTAGCAGCAAATTTCCTTCCAGCAGAATATGGGCTTCTGCTTGTGACACCCTGCAGGACCCATGGTGGAGGGGCTGCATTGCATAGGCGTGAGAATTACATTGGGAGCAACTAACAAAGCAATAACAGTAAGTACCAAGTTGTGCCTTAGGCAGTCAGTAGCAGTAGGAGCTCTGTTTCCCTGCACAGCTGTGTCTTTAGACCCAGACCTTCAACGTGGTATTTTGTAGGATGAGACTGGGGTGAGCAAGCCCTTTAGTCTGGGAGGCAGCTGTGTTTGCTACCAGGATGGTCCACAGCCATCTAAAGGCAGCATTGTGCTGGGACAGCTAGAGATAACAGAGATGTTACAAAGCACCCGCGAGTGATGCAGCGCTGCTGGGGAAGTACAGAATCCACTGCTGTTTCCCCTTCAGCTCACAGAAACAGCAACCCCAAATCGAGATGTTCTTTTGGGAATCCCAGGCTTGGAGGCTGGCAGGACACTAATGGGCTTGTTGGCAGGTTTGTGTCAGTGGCTGGGCTAGGAAAGGCAGGGGAGCGGGACCTTCCCCAGGACTTTGTGCCATAGCTAGGGTGCCTTTCTGCAGGAGTGGTACAGCCACCAAAAGGTATGGTACGGAAGTGTCCGGCACTTGGTGGCTGTTCTGTAAAGCCTAGCCTCAACCTCTTAAATAACGCTTTTCCTTGTTTCCATCTAAACCCCATCCTGGTTTTCCCTTCAGTGCCAGCGGCAGGCACTAAGCCTTGCGCGCAGTTGCTATCTAGTGGCCAGAGCAAGGTAGTGGAGGCAATTTTCTTCGCTGGTTTCATGCAAGAGAACTGTGCTATGGAGATACAGGCAGGAATCTTTTACATGTATTCATGCAAATTGTCACGGTTGTTGCTATTTTTCAGCGGGTTGGCTGTCTGAAAATGCTGTTTATTGACGGTGTAGCCACTATAGATGACTAAATTGTTTAAGATACAGTCCACTGCAGCTATAGACTGCATAGCTAAGGAGCTTTGTAGTAACCAATAGTGTTGTGGGGGTTTTGTACTTGAACTCTACTGGAGAATAGCGCAAGAACAAGCCACACGATGAAGGAAAACTACTGCTAACATAATATACTCATCATTTTATTATAAAACCCTCTAAAGCGCCACTTTATAGGTCACAGTTACAACAAAGGAAATGCCTTGAGTTAGGAAAACAATAGGGACGCAGAGGAATTGTTTTATGTTTCTTCTCTGGGGAATGTGTGCTGCTCAGGACTTGCCTATGTTTACTTCCTCTAATGGAGATATCCCAGCAGGACCACTGATGCTGACTGGGATGTGGTGGGGAAAGCAGAGCTGCTCTCATCCATCGCTGTCTCAGTACCACTGTGAAATGTCTGGACAACTTCTGGAGGATGACAGCGGGGTGGATGGTGAGGGCATGGTACTACACAGATACTCAGGGTGTAGAGAGGTCTCCTGACAGCTCATCATGGGTCAAAACAAATGCTTCATGGTGTCCATGGCCTCCATCTGTGCTTTGGAGAGGAAAGGCCCCGGGGTTCTGAACTAGAAGGTTCAGTGGTTTGTTTGCATGAGTTTTTCCTATGTGCAAACCTTGCACAGGGACAAGGGTGATTGATGTACTGCTCTGAGGCCTGGGATTAGCCATTCCTCCATCTGCACCACCGCAGGGAGTTCAAAGGAAGAAGAAATACCAGTGAGATTACCCTTACTGCCTCCAGGATACCCTGACCAAGTGCTTTGTTGCACCCCAGCCCCATGGCAGGAGCAAGCAAGCCCAGAGCCTCTGGTCAGTGCATCCTCACCCATTCCAGTGCCACCACCAGCTTGCGGTCACTGCCCTGCAGACCTTCTGTGCTGTTGGGCCTTTGTGTGAAGAAGGAGCATCCCTTTAGAAGTGATCTTGGGCCTGTCAAAGGTTTTCAAGGCTTAGGAAGGTACAGCATTTTGCCTGTCTTTACCCTAGCTCTGGGTGCTGCTTGCTGGTGTAGCTGCAGGATCCCAGAGCAACGCAGCCAGGGTACTGGTGGGTACTGGTGCTGCTTTAGTTTTGCACAGTTAGAAAACAGCTTCAACCCCAGCACCATCAACTCAGTTACTGAGTCTGGGCTCCAGGGCTGAAGAGCCATGAAAGGGAACATCAAGATGTGTCCCAAGGCCATCAGACATGATAGCAGGTTAGAGAGAGGAGAGGGTGTGTGGATTTCCGACAGCCGCTCTACTCCCCTTCAACTTCCAATGTCTCTAAGTTTAGCAGTCCCAAATGTCCAACACCTTTCATTAGAAACCTTGGCCAGGGCAGAGATGGGTGGGATTTGTGGGCCAGGGACGAAAGGCTATGTTAAGTTAAATAATCTGGAAAGCAGGGTGACAGCACCAATATGGCCAGCAGCCCACCCCCAGAGCCGAACAGGTCAGGCTGGTCAGCCCTGCCTGTTGTGGAGGGGCTCCTGAGGACATGTCCATGTCTTCAAAAGCAGATTGTACACCTGTGGCTCTGTGAAGACCAGAGAGCATCAGCAAAGTGGGGCTCATAGCTGGGGCAGGAGCATGGGGACCACTTTACCTCCCCTCCCCTGGGAAAGAGCAAGCCCTGAGGGATAGACACACCAGGATCCAGCTTCCCATACAACAGCTGAGCAGGCCTAGGCCTTTGAATTATTAACAAACCTTTAAATATGATTTTTTCCCCAGAACAAACTCCTCAGGAGAAAGAGAATTAACTGAATCTGCTTACAGATCTCCACTGCCCAGAGCTCTTGGTGCCACCAGTCTGTACCACATCTTACAGCACGAGAAGGTGAGCAGGGATCTTCCTTGGCACTCAGGCAAAGCTGGAGCAGGCTGGAAGGAGTGGGCACACGCTGGGGTGAATCAGGACCCCAGTTAGGAAACCCCTGGACAGGCTGCTATGTGCTCCTCACTCATGTCTTGAGCATCACTCAGGTGTGGGTATTGCCATTGACTGACGGCTGGATGAAATGCAGCTGAGTGATGGCTGGCAGCAAGACAGGAGACTTTAGCTGACTGCATTTTGTCACAACAGGTTGAAAACCACCGGGGTATAAAGAATAGCAGAGGCCCCTTCTGAACCCACTACTGCCACTAATATAGAAACCTTAATGACTCATTGATAAACCTTCAGAGTAGAAATACACAGAACACCCCTATGTACAGTAACATTCTTGTATACATCAACTGGGTTAGGAATTTGATGCAAGGATTGCCACTGTTGTTATTCTTTTTAGCTACGTGATTGGGACTTGTCTGGAAAGAGCAAGATCATTGGGGATAACTCATATTGGCAGCAGTTGGCGTCCGTTGCTGCGCTGAGCAGTTGGTGTGACGTGGAGGAGGAGCTTGGTGTGCGGTTGTGCTGTACAACTCAACCTCCACCTACAGATGATTGAATCCCCTTGGCCAGGAATGGGCAATTCCAGTCTTTAGTCCATCTAAAAAGACGTGTTTCTAACTAGCTCCCTTCTTCTCCCATTCCTGCCAAGGAATAAAGACAGATTAGTCAAAAGGCAGATCTGGAAAGCCACAACAGTTGTAATGTGCGTGGTCAACCCAAGTGATTTTGGCTGCAGAATAGGTCAGGGCTGTCTCTCTGTTATAAGCAATACACACATTTAATCATTTAAATCACAGCTAAGGCAAACCCAGGTGAAAAGACTAGAGGAAAAGCAGGTTCCAAGTGGTGCTTGGTCAGGGGTGAGACACCCCACCACCCATCCCACCACTGCCAGGAGGGAAAAGCAGTGGCTTGTACAAATTAGCACATACCTTAGCTTTCTGTAGGACTGTTCCCTTCCCTGTCACCATGACGGATAAAGGCCTGTTTTTTAAAGCTGTTGCTGAGTTGACTGGTGAGTTGTCTGTGCTGTTTGCTGGACTGGCACTTTTTGCCTGAATCTGCAGTAAAAAGAACAGAAGGGTGATGACTTCAGCCTACCAAGAGAGATCACTGCGTTTCCTCACCATCTCCTTCTCACAGCCACGTCCCACTTGCACTGAGGAACATGCTTTTCAGTGACATCCCAATTTCAAAATACCAATACGTGTGTGGTGTGTTTGGGTGTTGAGGACTCAAGCACAGATTCAGAGCATGGCTCAGGCACCAACCATCTCCATCCCATAGGAACCAAGATCCCAAGAAGGAACTTAGCTGCCTGAATCTCCCTCAAAACCACTCTGTGGCTTAGCTGAGCACAGAAGGAGCTGGGTCCAAACCTGCATGGCCCAGGAAGGTGTTGTTCGAAGTCCCATGTGGAAATACAACTGCTCTCTTGAGCCCCAGCCCCCTTACACCTCCCCATCACTGCTGTTACCTCATTATGTTATTATTATACTATTATGTCTATATATAGCTAATAATTTACATAATACTTTAGATAAGATATAATCTAGACTTTAATATAGGATTACATATTACAATAATTTAATGCTGTTATTAAGGATTATATTATTAAGCAGGCTGAGACAATGGGACTGCCTGGCTGCTGGAAAGCCACTGTGCACCCCAGAGGTAGCCCCACATACCCGGGGGGCTGCGTTCTCCAGGTGTGTGGTATCCACCGCAGTGCCCAACGTCACAGGGCCGGACTCAGCCTTCTTCAGGTTCTCCTTCACTTCCACCAGGCTCAGCTCCAGGTCCACCCTCCGGCTCTCCTTCCTTTTGCATTCTTCATCTATCTCCTTCAGCCGCTGCTCCAGGCTCTTGTCTGCAAAGGGAGGGAGGGGTAACTTGGTGCTGGCTGGGAGCTTGTGAAGGGAGCAGGGACCAGGGCATGTCCTTTATGTTTTCCTTGTATTTCCTTATATTCTCTGGGTAACCTGTGCAAGCACCTCATCACCCTCACAGGGAAGAATTTATTCCTATCCCATCTAAATCTCCCCTCTGCAGTTCAAACCCATTCCCCCCTGTTCTATCCCTACCTGCCCCTTTCCACACATCTCCCCTTGCCCACCTCTACCTGTGTTACCCCCAAGCATTTCCTTCAGCTCCCGCCTCTCCTTGCGCAGCTGGGTGAGCTGAGCCCGGATTTCATCCTTCTCCTTCTCCAGCCGCTCCTTCTCCTCTGTAAACCGCTTCACCTCCGCTTCTGTCCTGTTCTTGCCCAGCTTGGTTTCCACTGCTGATGCTGCAAGCATAACCCACCAAAACAAGGGGGAAAATCAGGAAGGAAAGCTTTCTCAGGTTCTCAGAAACAAAATGAGGGTCTGGGAAGTCATCAACCAGGAGACTCATCATCCCCTTCTATAGCTACTGTACAGCAGCATCAAGGGAACCACAACGCAAAACTCACACTCAGAGCCCCACCTCCCTCCAAGCCTCTGCTTCCCCAATGTCACCCACTCACCCGGCAGTGGCATCTTGGGCCGGTGTGCAGGTACCAGCTGCGGGCTGCCTGCTGTCCCTGTGCCCAGCGGCACCTCGGGGGCCAGCTGGGGGAAGGCGATGTTCTGCTGCTGTGTCTGGATCTTAACAGCAGGCATCCGTGGCAGCGCCTCGTCAGGCTCTGGTTTCTCTGGCTGTTTCTGGAGGGAGAAATGAAGTGGGATGAAGTGGCGGGGTAACCGGCTCGCTGGTTAACCTGCAGCACACCACAGTCCAGGACAGTACCTGCTCCGAGGTCTCCATCTCCTTACTACAGGGCTCGGCTTCCTTAGGAACAAGGGCTGGCTCAGCTGTGCTCTCTGCTGCAGCCTTGTTAGCAGCCCTTTCTAAAGATGGTGAGCTGCAGGGTGAAGGCTGGCATGACATCTTGCCAGCACAGTGCAGGAACGACTTCACTGGGGTGAGATCCAGGTATACTCTGTCTTGGTCTCCCTCCGCTTTGCTCTCATTCTTGGGTACTTCTTCCTGCAAAAGGAGAATGTTTCCCTGAAATGGGGCCATCTGCTGCAGCCAGCAGTATAGGAAACATCTCGCTGCAAAGCAGTAGTATCTCAGGCAAGCTGAAGTATCATTCCATAAACCTTAGAGGAATTAAAACCCATTCTCCATGTCATTCCATACAGGGCTTTTTGGTGTACTGAAGCAAAGGTTCTTCCTGCTCTCCTTCAACAGCTCTTTTCCAATGGTACCAGCAGCCCTATCCAAGGATCACACACTGTGGTACCTCCAGCAAACCCTGTCAGATGCTTCCCTTGGATAAGTCCCATTCTCAGCATGATCCATCTTTCTTGTCCTTACACAGGGCTTGTTCTTACAGGCATCAAAAGGAATTTGGACAGACCAGGCTGCAAACAACCTGTTATCACTCACCAAATAATCCATGCTGTTTGCTGATGGAAACTGTGGGATTCCCAGCTGCTTGAGAATAGCACCCTGCTGAAAATTTCTCTCCCATTCTTTAGTGCTTTCTCTCCAGCACTCACTTTGCCCCATTGCAAAAGCTTGGATATCCCCAGGGCCAGGGAATCCCCCTTGCTGCTGTTAGAAAACCCTCCTGCTTCGCTGCTGGAGACTCCCCCATGGCCAG
The DNA here is from genome assembly GCA_024733675.1 of Psilopsiagon aymara. NCBI lineage: Eukaryota > Metazoa > Chordata > Aves > Psittaciformes > Psittacidae > Psilopsiagon > Psilopsiagon aymara. The sequence goes on from JANRGW010032634.1 coordinate 32,665, forward strand.
ATGTTCGCCCATGGTGCAGCACTGGGTGATGATGCCTCTTACCACAGGCAGGTCTGGCAGATCCACATCGTCGTACAGCTCCTCCTGCTGCACCTTGCCCTTGGGCAGGTTGTCGATATAGGCATTGGGCTCAGAGTACTTCCTCTGCATTAAGCTGTGAACAAGAAGCAGGACATCCCATCAGGTTGTGCTGCATTTGGGGTATCTGAGCATAGTGGTCCCTGCAGTCTGGGCAGGGCTGCATGGTCAGATGTAGAAGATGAGAAAGCAGAGCCATGCAGCAATGTGAACACTGCTGCTATCACATTTCCCCTTGGCTCTTTCTCCCCCACCCTCAGGCACAGCACTGCAGCAGCACTACAGCCCTGCCCCTGTGGCACAGTGAACCACATGGCTGGGTGCCCATGGCCTCACACAGACTCATAGAATGGTTTGGGTTGGAAGGGACCTTCAAAGCTCATCTAATGCAACCCCCCTGCAACGAGCAGGGACATCTTCAACAAGATCAGAGGGACCCTTGCTCCATCCCCATTCCCACTGACGTACAAGAAGGAGTTCTTTGCGGCGCTCACAATGCAGGAAACCCTGTCAGCATCCACATAATCGTAGGTGAATTCCTCAGGGTCTGTTTTCGAACCTGACTCCGACAAGAGGAGGCCCAGCCAGTGACCCATTTCCTCCGAGGACTTGGCCTAGGGGAGATCAGACAGTATAGGTTGAAATAGCAGTTTCTCTTCACTCCCAAGGCTAATGCTGCTTAGCCCTGCAAAGGAAAGTATGTGGGGCTTGCAAGGGGAAAGATGAATTGCTGGCTATTTATATTGAACCTGAGCCTGCACTGAAAGAAGAAAGAAGTAGCCCTCTGTGTATGGACTGATGTGTAAATTTGGGACATATATGAAAGCAGCTCTGTGATTAACTCTAGTCAGCCTGCATTTTCTTTTCAATGGTGATCAACTCAGCTGCTTACAAGAGTAAGAGCAGTCTCTGGGGCTGGAGATGCTGGCATGGCAAGGAAAGCATGCGGGGTTTATTTTGCACCAGCAGAGCGCAGCAATGAGATTGCCAAACACAGACATGCGAGGAGACCAGAGCACACAGGGGAGCCTGTGAGCTCCTTATGGCAGAGCCCAAAACCCCTTCCAGGGCTGAGAGGAAAGAGGGGAAGGGAGGAGTTTAAAGCAGGATCAGAGAACATCAAAGACAGCTCCTCGCTTCAACATGGTCAGTATTAAATGAACACCCTGATATTTTGCACAATAAAGAGTTACACATGGTGCCTTGTAGCCAGCCACAGCAAATAGCCACATGTACGTCTGGTAGTGAGGGATTTCCACCTGGAGCAAGAAGATGCAGCCATCTTTTGCTTTGATTTAAAGAGAGCAGTAAGCACAGAGTGAAATTCAGGGCAAGTGAGTCCCAAACTGGAAAGTATATTTTAAGCTTCCAATCTGTTTTCTTTAGCAGGGACTCGTGCCCCTGGGAAGCCAGCCAGCCTGTACGAAATACACATTCTTCCATTCACAAAATGTGAACTTTCCCAGCACCTCTTCTTCACACCTGTAATTAGGCAAGATTCCTTAGACACAGACATACGCTGAACCAGAAGCTAAACAAAAACACCTTCGAACTTCAGGGCAGGCCCTTGAAGTCAGTTGTTTAGCTATAAATATTCCACCCACTGGAAAAATACAGGAAATTGCTCACATTGTCCACCTCCTACTATAATCATGCTGTCGTCAGAGAGAACTAAGATTAGAGATAAACAGTCCTGGATGCAGGCAAAGGAAAGTTAACAGATGGAGATGAATTCACTTGCACTTTCAGGGGCAGATCTGTGATAAGTTTACTTGGGATGCACAATCCATGGCTTTGGGACTCCCTGTTTGCAGAAGGTGAAGTTCTCTGTTCCTCTTAACCACAGACTTAAATCCCTAAAGTGGCGTTCCTCTCATCTAACAGTAGCTATCTGAAATACATCCCATATAACTTAATCATCATACAAGGTTATCCTATAGTCAGTGGAGAGAGATGGGCATCTCTAGAGGACCCTTCATCCCATCCTAAGATGAGTGCCTAAGATGAAGGCTGAATGGTCCTCTGGAGGCACCAGCATCAGACACAGTCTGGATTGCCAGCTAGGTGGGACACCTTCTGGGTGACCACAGGCAGGTGAACCAAAGTCCCGCACTTTAGGTTCTGTTTCTCTGGTGTGAGGGTTCCTCTGAAGAACCTCATCAGCATTTAGGCCTCCTGAGACACCCACGCTGACAGCTGAAAGCAGAAATGTCTTGCAGATATACACCCTACCTCCAGAATGACTCGTTCTTCCCCGTTGTGCAGGATGCGGAAGGAGTAGAGATGATCAGGGCTTGGCTCTGGGATAATTTCACAACCTGCCAGGCTCAGGGGCTGCTGAGCCAATTTGCTCCTGTTCTTGTCCTGGTAGAAATGGAGGTGACCATCTTTTATCTGGCACCAACGGGACTTCCACTGGCTGTTCACTAGGACATTCAGGTAACCTGCAAGCAAGCATGGGTTACTTAAGCACACCTGCCCCACAGGGAGAAGGAATCCAAGCTCACTGTGCGCATGAGGATGTCTGATGGGTAAGTTGAGATCACCACACAATACAAAGCCACTGACAATGACAAAGAGCAGAAGCACAAGCTGTTCTGTCTATACAAAACAGGATGAAAAGGGTAAAATCTGTTCAAAATGAGACCCTTGAAATTCAGGTTAGGTTTGGAGCAGCAAATTGGCTGCAGAGGGTTGGGCAAAGCTGATCCTAGATGGTGAATAACAGCTGAGGTACACAACTCTCTCCCTGCTGACTCCTACACCCTGGCCTAATGCCCAGGATGAGCAGCACAGATGCCTTCTGCGTACACATCTGGTACTACCTGCCCTTCCTATTGGGTCACCCTGCAAGCTACTGTCCCCCTTCTAAGCCGCTCAGCCACCTTAACGTGTAACCTGTCTGGATTTACTGGCATAGACCAAGCAGGCTGTGGCCTCTTCGCCTCGGGACAGCCTGGCACCAGTGTGCTGGAGGGGGAGGATGCCTGGTGCTCATCCTGCCCTGCACACCGAGATCCAGCACCGAGACAAATCCCTGCAGAGGAGCTCATGCTGCCACTCACTTGAAGTCTCCAGGGATCTCTCTGGGCTATCCAGGGAGCTGGATTTCTTCCTCCCGAGGTTCATCAGGTTGCTCAGTTTCAGGCCAGATGTGCCCTTCTTTTTAACTACCAGAAAAGAAAATGAAAGAAAGACATTTGTGTGGCTTTCCTAACCCACAGCCATATACACAGCCTGCTGTCCCTGCTAGTCCAAAGTCCAGGGAGACGATGAGCAAGATGGCACCAATAACCCCAGAGTGATTTGCTGAAGATACTTAATCTATACTGCTTTAAACTTGGGTTAGTTCTGACCAAACACCAGTCACTGCATAAAGGCTGTTTGCACAGGTCTTGCTGTGCAGGTGCCAACCTCTCTTCACTTTCTGGTACTACAAAGAATGGAATCAAAAAGAGGGACTTGAAGTGGGGAGGGTGAGAGCTTATGCCCAAAGAGCCCCTTCAGCATTTTCCTACCAAGCATATCTGACAGTGCATGCATATAGCTGCGTAAGCATCAGGTAATCACAGTGAGAAATCAAGTTGGATGGTTTTAGTGCAGATTTTCCTTCCCCCTACTCGAACAAAATTATGAATTCCCAGTGTAAAGGGACTCAGCGCCAAGTTCCATCTGTTAGGTGACTCCAGTTGAGTACTCAGCATGGATTCATCTTCCTCTGTCCCTCATATACATAGATGGTCACACCATCCTTCTAATAGAGCATCTTCTCTTTCAACGTACTTACCTGCCCTATCTTATAGAAGTGGAATACAGATGAATGCCCAAAGCCAGACTCCTTAGCATGAAGGTGTAACTCTCCCATTGGAGACAGCTCAGCATTTCATACTCCAAGCTTCTCTGCAGACAACTCTGAGGAAAGTCACTTAGGTTGCATTTATGTCACCTCAGACTGTCCCAGAGCGACCTGCCCAGAGTCACGCAGCATCTCTGTGGTGGGCAGGAATCACGCCCAGGTTTCTCCGGCCCTATCCTAACTCTGTAACTGCTGAGAAATCCCAACATCTGCCACTGCATTACGGAAAATAATGAACTGGAATCAAATGGACAGGCAGAGAATTCACACACAGCTTTCACCATGCATCAGGTCAGTTTGAGGTGGCGATGGCAAACATAAAACCCTTGCCACATGCATGGTGGATGATTCCCGTTTCCCTCCCACTCCCAGGGTAAAGTTTTACCATCTTTTGTCTCGGCTGTCTCTGGGTGTCCATCGGTGCTGCTCCCGCTCTCGGAGGCTGCAGAGTATCTCTCAGACACCTCCACCTGCCAACAGCATCATAGAATCATAGAACAGTTAGGGTTGGAAAGGACCTTAAGCTCATCCAGTTCCAACCCCCCCTGCCATGGGCAGGGACACTTCACACTAAACCATGCCACCCAAGGCTATGTCCAACCTGGCCTTGAACACTGCC